>JABCMJ010030610.1:0-11046 GCA_014822125.1 Arbutus unedo | reverse complement strand
TTCTGACTTGGAGATTTGTGACAACCTAATTTGTTAGAGAGAAGCATGCAACACTAGAGGGAAGTTGTTAATATAATTATTTGTTTTCTTTGGATAATAATGTTGCAAGAGCTTGTTCCGTCCTGAGAGAACCTATCTGGTGAATGAACATAAGAATTAAATTCAAAGTGCAGCACACAATAACATTTCTCAAACTCTGAAAGAACAGTCTCAATGGAAGCACGCAACACAGAATTTTACATAAAAGCTAAAGGGAGTATACCATTTTTCTAGTCCTTCCACCACATTAAAGAAAGACGAGAAAAGCATCCAAAGTTCCTTTTATGGCTAGAAACATGCATAATCAGGCCTCTGTATTTTTTCTTCGGATAAATTCATAAAATTGAATTCCAGATTTGCCAACAATGAAAAGTATGCTCTGATGCCGGACAATATACGTGTGACACAACAATGGTACAGCTTTCATGCAATTAGTGGCATTGGCGTCCACTCAACTAGTTTCACATCCACATCTATGGTAGTTTCTTAACTTCCTATCTGTATGTCAAGAAATATCTCTTGGGGTTGTAATAAGAGTGGGATTAAAGCTTTGGGAGTGACAATCATGATATTAACTTCCCCTTTAGCGAAGCTACTTGAAAATCTTTACCATGAATTTAAGAAGAACTGAACCAGTAAATTGTTGTCTACTTTCCATATAGTTCTGCTTTGCAAGAAACCTTACTTTTGGGCATAATGCAACACGCCTCCTAAAAGAAAAGAAAAACAACAGAGAGAGCACACCCATTTGATTGCACTTGAGCCTGTGCATGAAGAATGTACTTACAACTTCAAGGCATGAATAATAATGCTTCCACCAGAACCCCCTCCCCCATTAGGTCCTCCATCCCCTCCTTCTGCAGTTACAGACCCATTAAAACAGAAAATGTCCTTCACTTCTAACATAACCCGTCCTCCACCACTCCCCCCAAACCGGTGTCCAGTAGAAGTGCCACCGCCCCTACTTCCATAACTCCACGGGTTGGACAAAGTAGACCAAGAATAAACATCTCCACCCCAAAAATTTGTTCGATTACTTTTCAAACACGATGCACCTCGGCCACCATGACCTCCACCAGCTCCGTCAAACCCAACGGGTGTACCACTAGTCTGAGAAGGTGGTGATCCACCAAATGATGTCGTGTTTATAGAACTACCATGTTCCGTAGTCAGATTGGCAGCAGAAATAACTACAGAACCAGCAACAATAGCTGCCGATTGACCCACTTTAACATTTCCCGATAAATTTAAGCTTATCAGACAGCCTTCCAACGGACATAAAATTGAAACATTTGGAAGAATCTTTAAGTTTCCAGTACCAAAGACATGAAGATCAGAATTTAAATACAAGTCCGAATTCAGAAGGCAAGTGGTGTTGAATGATCCAACACCTTCCAGTTCCTCACAAGATACAGTATTATTTGGTACTGAAGGACCAGATGTTTGAAAATAGATCGAGGGGCTGATATCAGATCCATTGCGTAACAAGGAGCCAGAGTAGATAGTTAACCTTTTTTCTGAACTTAGGGAAAGAACTGACAAAAAAACATGCCCAGACAAAATAAACCAGCAGAGATAGCCATGAATTAACGCAGGATGCATCACCCCAATCAAAGACCAAATTATAAGAACCAGTACATGCAACAAATCTCAGATTTTAGAAAGCTTCAGGAGAGTTAGTCTGCTCTAATCAATTCCCAGTGAAGTTCCCTCAGACCATCTTCAGTAATTATGTAACCCATATATTAGAGGAAGAAGAAATTTCCCCTTAACAGTGCCACCCTTCCATTCACGATGCATTGAACCTTACCCTGCCACGAGGATCATCAATTAACTCAGTGACTGATAGGTAATAGGTAAAGTGAACAACCAAGCAACGAAAGAAACATCATATACTGTTAACGATTGCAAGGACTATAAGCATGTAAGCGTTAGCCTGGATGCCTTTGGAATATATCATAATATCAAGATTGGGTCAAAAGCAACTTATCCAGCAAGGAGGTCCCTGACAAAATTAAATAGTCTACATTTTACAGAATTTTCTCTTGTTAAAGTTGTTGGTCTTGACCTTGTATGCAACCTTTTGGCACTCTTAATAAAATTTACACTGAATTTACCAAGAAGGAAAAAAAGTGGCATTCCTTGAGTAAAATGATAGACGGAATATAAAAAAAACTAAATCCAGATCATGAAATCGGTAGATTCCTAAGGAAAGCAGCTTGAACTTCCTAGTTGCAATTAGATCATGCACCAAAGAAGAAAATCAACAACTGTATATCCAGTAGACACATAATCTATTTCCAACATTGGCACAATAGAGGAAGAACCTCAGGATACTAATGTACTACACTAACCAATGATCTGAATCCTAAAAGAAAGTGAGTCAACCTTCAGTTCAATAAACAGTTAAACTAGTGTTTACGCATGTTCAGAGGACCAATATGCATTGAAACATGGAGAAGTACATAAATAGTTTACAGACTATGTTACCTATAATCAGAAATTAAGAAAAAGTATTTAGGGATTCATTTATCACACCCTTATACACACATAATACATAAGCAGTTGAGTATAAATGGGAAAGACTAAACTACTCTCATGCCCTAAAGCTAAACATGACCATATCTATATATCAAACAATCCACCTCAAGTTGGGACAAAAATATCATATAAACTCAGCTTGTTACACAATAACTCCAACCGTGGCTTGCACAGTGGCTTGGGGAAGATATCGGCTAGTTGAGCTCATGTCGACACAAAAGGAGTAGCAAGCACACCACTATCTATCTTTTCTCAAACAAGATGACAATTCACCTCAATATACTTGGTCTCCTCATGAAAGACTGGATTGGATGCAATGTGAATGGCAACTTGGTTATCACAATACATATTCATGAGCAACTGAACACCAAAACTTATTTGGTCGAGAAACAGCCATACCCAAATAATCTCACATGTAGTATGTGTCATAGCACGATACTCAGCTTTCGCACTCGATCTTGCACCAATTGTATTAGAAGATTACCTCTTAGGAAAACACAATAGCCAGTAGTAGATCTCCTATCAAAAGGTTCTCCTACCCAGTCTGAATCAGTCAATGTCTCAACACACAAATGAACACTGACTCGATAAAACAGACCACGTCCTAGATGAGCCTTAGGATTCACAATACGAAGAACAACCTCCCGATGAGAAAGTCGAGGTGCAAGTATAAACTGACTCACCAAACTAACTACAAATAAAACATCAGGACAGGTGAGGGTAAGATAATTCAACTTATCATCTAATCGACGATACTAATCAGAACTGGAAAGTCACTCCCCCCATTCAACACAAAGTTTGACATTGGAATCTATAGGTCTCAATCTCTATAAGCCGGTCTCTTCCAAAATATCTAGATTATACTTATGTTAAAACAAGTGAATTTTGTCCTTTGATCGAGCCACCTCAATACCTAAGAAGTATCTTGTCTGCCCAAATCCTTGGTATGGAACTATTGTTGTGGGAACTCCTTCAGCTCTACAATGCCTTGTTGATCATCACCCGTAAGATGATATCATCCACATAAATAATCAATAATATTTTTCCCAGTCAAATGTTAGAAAATACCAAATAATATGCCTAAAAATGGCGCATGCCAAACTATAGAACAGCCTCACTAAACTTGACAAATCAAACTCTAGGTGACTGTTTAAGGCCATGGAGAGCTTTCCAAACTTGTCATACCCGAGTACAATCCCCCTAAATAACAAACCCATGTGGTTGCTCTATGTATATCTCCTCAGCAAGATCCCCACGCAAAAGTGTATTCTTAACATTGAGTCGAAACAAGGGTCAACCAAGATTGACATCAAGAGAGATAAGAAGCCGAACAAAACCAATTTTGGCCACAGGAGAAAAAAATCTCATCATAGTCAACAACGTAGGTTTGAGTATAGCCCTTGGCAACAAGGAGAACTTTGTACCACTCAATGGAGCCATCCAGATGATATTTGACAATAACCACCCAATGACACCCTATCGTAGTCTTACTAGGAGGAAGAAAAACCAACTCCCAGGTTTGATTGTGATGAAGAGAAAAAATCTCATCCTTCATAGTCGTCCGCCACTCAGATATGAACAAAGCCTCCTCAACAATGTTAAGAAATAAGATAGACAAAACAAAAGTAGCAAAGACACGAACCAATGGAGATAACTAATTATAAGAAACGTAGTGTGCAATGGGATGGGAAGTGCAAGTACGAGTACCTTTGAGAAGTATGAAAGGAAGGGAGGTAGGAGATGTAGGAGGATCTAGTATTTCGCACCCCACACTTCAAGGTTATGAATTGAGCAATAAAACAAAACATAATATATCTCAAAACCTCAATTAAATCCATAAGTTGTAACCCAAGTACTTCCATCAACAAATCCAATATACCATAAAACTCAAAGCCATCTGTTAACAATTCCAACAATTCAAAATGAACTCTACAAGCCCACAAACTCCCAAACAATAAAGTTAAACTGAAAAACGACTAACTATAGATATGAGACAACCAAACTACTGAACTTCATCAAATTCTTCTAAAAACTCTAAAACTATTAGCACAACTTCATTCCCTGTAAAAATAATTTTATAACATAAGCCGAAACTCAAGTAGGAAAACACAGCAATCATGATAATGTGGGATAAAACAGAATCACATCAATATCATATCAAAACAAGAAGGATAAAACTATAAACTCATAATATCATGCTCATGCAAATTACGCTAAGACCAACGTCCTGTCCCAAACTCCAAACTATGCTGAGACCTACGTCCCGTCCCATATTGCAAGTGAGTTCACGAGCACTTTTCGTCTGTCGAGACATCTCCACCCCAATAAGATTTTAACGGTCTTTCACCACCGGAATCACAAAAACACCAAATCAAAAGTGACCATTACCAATGCATGACCATGTGAATTTCCCACGCACTGCTCCACAACTGAACAGTATGCACAAACGGGCTGAAAAACAAGAAACGGGCTGATTTAACCAAAAAATAGTTTTCTAAATTTCAGAAGATCACTAAAGCGGCCAAAAGCTATGTAGTTAGATTCAATCTTAATAATTCTAAGACGTTATAATCTATAAATAAATGTATCGGGATCAACATCAATAGAAACTACACTTCACAAGCTTTTCAACGATAGGTGATAGGTTAAAAACGGAGTTCGAAAGACACCGTTGTGTCGATATAAAGTCAGGTACTTCATTTTTTAACAAAAAAACTACTTCATCAACTTCAATCGCAAAACTAATTTTGCTCAAATAAAACAAGACAAAATCTACGTATTTTTTAAGTTCTATGCGTAATTTCAAACAAAACAAACGATACGTAATTTCGATACTCGTACTAAAAGTTATGACATTTTCCCAACTTGTGTCAGTGCAGTTAGGAATTTGCAGCAGCTAAGTCACGGATTTTTGTAGAATTTCGTATTTTGAGTTAGGCTCTGAAATTTTAACCCAACACAAAAGACACAAAGGAACTCTCATTAAAAAATTTAAAAAAATGAAACGTAACAATAACCTAATTTTGAAAATTTTCATTAAGGTTGTTATAAGATTCTAAAATTTTTTATTCAGATTTTGTTCTGCACAAACAGAACACGGACAGCCCTCGTTTGTTCATCTAAACAGTCCAAAACTTATGATAAACACATCAAATCATGCATAATTTGATTACACACAAACGCGCACGGTGCATATACTCATGATCGAAACATGTTTTTAAACAACATTAAAACAGAAAACATCATGTGAGATCATACCTCAGATATGAAGAATGGTCGAAAAACCCTACCGCTTTCGTAAATCCCCAATGCTTTCGTAAATCCCCAAATCTCACATGTATTCGGCTAAAATTTTAGGCCCCACTAGAAGCCCTCGATACCAAGATCAACTCCCTAGTTAAGTGTTTCGCGAGATTCTCACATCTACTCATCCATTTGCCCTTCACCAACCGAACGAAAACTAAGATTCGGGAGTAGACAAATGTCTGAAATCTTCTAGTAAAAATTCATTTGAGGGTTTCCATTAAGCTTTTATATCCCCAAATCCGGTAATCGCAGAATAGTCCCAAAGTTTTAGACGATTTCGCAATTCACCCAAAACTTCCAAACTCTTCATAAATACCACAATTCTCCAATAATCCACCAAAAGCACAAAAATAAAATGAAATAATTAAAATCCCAAACCACGGGTCCTCACATGACAACTGTGAAGAAGATAGAGCAAACGGCTGAAGCGGAGCGGGCGGTGCTTTAGGGCGGCAAATATACACCTGCAATGGTGGCTGCAGGCAAGGTGGGGAAGGTAGTGGCTTGGACGGAATTAAGGTGAGCATGTAACGAGACGGTTCTGTAGGTGGAGAACTTGACAAAAAAGATAAATACTTGTTAAATTGACATCAGCATAGACAAAGTGACTACAAAGAGAAGGAAAATAACCCTGTTAACCTTGTTGGGTTCGAGAGTATCCCAAAACACACGCATTTGATTGACCAAGGATCAAGTTTGTCCCAGTTGGGATCAAGAGCGTGAACATAACAAGTGCATCCAAGGACCTCCTTAATTGATAAGGAAGGAAGAGGACGGTCAAGAAAGAGAACACTGTAAGATATCTGAACCCCTAAAATTATAAATGGCATCCGGTTGATATGATAACCGGCAGTAACAACTACATCACTCCAAAACGACTTAGATACTTGCATTTGAAATAACACAACCCACGTGACCTCTAACAAGTGTCGCAACTTGCGTTCAACGTCACCATTTTGTTGGGGAGTCCAATTGCAAGAAAATTGATGAATGATACTATTGTCATCAAAAATGTAGATCAAAACATCATGAAAATATTCCTGAGCATTATCAGACCGAAAAATACAAATAGGAAAATCAAATTGAGTTTTTCTTTCCATATAAAATGATTTAAAAATAGAATACAACTCTGGTCGTACTTTCCTAAGATAAACGTAGGGAATACGAGAGCAACCATCCACAAAATAACAAAATACTAAAAACCAAGACGTGAGGGAACACGCATGGAACCCAAATATCAAAATGAACAAATTGAAACGGACTACACACACAACTTTCTAACCTGCGAAGGAATGAGAATCGAGTGTTTACTAAGCTCACACACTTCACAAGGGCGGGCCTCTACTTGAGCACAAGATGGGACTACATGTTTAAAGTTGTGTAGTGATTGATGACCAGGCCTACAATTGTGTTGATAAGGTGTAGGAGAGGGCTGACGAGTAGTCGAGCATCCAATGTTAGCATCACCAAAGTAGTACCGACGCTCAACTCCATTACCAATCTTCCTCCCGTCTTGAGATTCTAAAAAACAACAATCATGGAAAAAAATAACCGAGCAATTTAAGGCTTCGTAATTTTACTAACAGACATAAGACTAAAAGGAAAAGGTAGAACATATAAAACAGAGTCTAACAAAACTAATGAACTTAAGAGTCATGGAACCTAACCAGCAACATCAGATGTGGAACCATCAGCTAAGGTGACACGAGAAGGGTGGCCAAATGTATGGTGGCCAGACATAATAGTAAAGACATTTGTCATAGGGTCAAAAGCACCAGAATCGATAATTCAAGAAGTTGGAGTAGCAAGACGAGTGTTAGTTGCTAGGTTTAGCTCCTTGTAAACCCTAACGGGCCTAGGTTGTTGTGGCCCATTAAGTCAACCCTAATCTCATTATTATATTATAAATAAACACCCCACCCCACTAGATTATGTGTGGGTTTCTCAGAACATGGTATCAGAGTTGTGTTAAAATATAAACAAAACCCTAACCCTAGCGTACTTCGCCACCGCTGCCCATCTCCGGCATCGCCACAGCCCCAACGGCTCTCGCGCAGCCACCGTTGATGCTGCTGCTACTTCCGTCACCTACTGCCCCACCAGTACTCACCTACTACCACACGAGTAGTCACCTACTACCGCTCCGGCCTCCACTAGTTGCCAACTGCCTACTGTCGTCACCTTCTGCCATGCTCCTCCAGCCCCTGTTGCCACCTTCTACCACCACCCCCTCCGTCTTCCGATAGCTTTGTCTTGCCGTCCTTTTGATTGTCTGATCTGGCGTATTTTGGCTATGGTTTCTATTATGTTCTCGCTGTTTTAATAGTCTGATTTGCTCAACCATTGCTCTGGTGCTTTCGTGGGGCTGTTCTCGTTGTCGAGGGAGGATCTGTCTTATCCTCTACTATTACTTAGTCATGTCGACTTCTGATTCCTCGCCGCCACGATCGCCATCTGCTCCGTCTGCCTAGCCCGTGGTGGCTTTCGAGCCAGCCCGGCCTTTGGTCTTCACCTCATCCACTCGACTGGTAGAAACCAAGCTTACCGGGCCGTCCACTTACGTTTTATGGCTGAAGAAGATCCTGAAGTCTCTTCAGGGCATGGATTTGGATTCATATCTAATGGAGAGTGCTCCTCTCGAGACTTTTCCTCAGTACTGTTCTTGGTTTTGGGATGACGTACAACTGTTTACTTTATTACTGAACTCAATGGATGAGTCTGTTGAGATATTGGTCTCCAATGCTGATACTGTGAGGGAGATTTGCAAGCCCCTGGCCGATACTTATTCCACCACCAATGATTTGTCCCGTCTATTCAATGTGATGAAGGGTTTCTTCTAGCTCACACGTGAGAGAAAGACTCTTCAGGAGCACTATACAGGGTTCAAGACTATTGCTGATGAGTATGACCGATTGCTCCCGTTTACTTCTGATCAGACAGTGGTTTGCTGTCAGCGCGATCAGATTATGGTGGTTCTCCATTTAGCCAGTCTTGGTGGAGGTGACTGTGAGGCTACCCAGTCCTAGATACTTGCCGGGGCCGATATTCCATCTCTCCCACAAGCTTTCCGCCGTGTGAATCCATCAGCGAGTCACTCTGAGTCTCGTACTATGCCTCCTGACTTAGCCGATCGGGTTGCCAGTTTTTCTTCCCCCAGTGGTGCCCGTCGAGGCCGGGGCAAACATTCTAGTGGTTGTGCTGGGTATCCGGATATTCACACCTTTCATCATTGTGGCGTTTCTAGCCATATTCGTCCACAGTGTCCCCAGTTGGGCTCTAAGCCCTCTCCAATTGCACATGTTACCACTATGCCTGCTTCTTCTTCCGAGGGACGCATGGCATCTTTGCCTGATACTGAGTATGACCGGTACGCTCTGCCCCTGTGGCTTCTTCTCCTACTATTGGCACATTTATTACAGGTAACTCCACTACCTGCATGGTGACTCCTCGCACTTGGGTTATTGACTCTAGTGCTTCTGATCATATGACCGGGACTATAGATACTCTTTCTGCGTATTCTCCTTTTACTGGGTTTCGGCAAGTTACAGATGCCAATGGTTTTTTTCTTGATATTCACGGTTGTGAAATCGCTACACCTACTTCCTCGTTGACTTTGCAGCATGTGTTACATACCCCAAGCTCTTCCTTTAACCTACTTTCTATTAGTCGAGTTACTAAAGATTTAAACTGCTCGATAACATTTTTTCCATGATCATTGTGTTTTTCAGGATCTGGTGACGAAGCCGATTATCAGTAAAGGAAGTATTACAGGGAGTCTTTATGTGCTTGATCAGTCGGTTGCCTGTTCCGGACTCTTGTCATTTGGGTCATCCTTCTTTAGCTAGTTTATAAACTTTGTTGTCCTGAATTTAAATCTTTTTCCCATTTATCTTGTGAATCTTGTCATTTAGCCAAACATCATTGTGTGTCTTATCCCATCCGTAATAATAAAAGAATTTTCATTCATTTTACTCTTGTGCATACTAATGTGTGAGGGTCGTGTCCTATTCCTATCCCTCTCAGCTACCGCTATTTTGTGACTTTTGTGGATGATTCTTCTTGCTTTACTTACATTTATCTCTTGCATGCTCGCTCTGAAGTATTCTCTGTTTGGAGCTCTTTTTTCTCCAAGGTCCGCACCCAGTTTATCATACTATTCGTTCTCTCCGTAATGATAATGGTCGGGAGTACATCTCCACTTGGTAAGTATGATGGCCTAGTCATTGCTGAAATCAAACGACAATGATTTCAACACATCATGCGACCAAGAACAAAGGAGATCAAAACTGAAGCAAAGCAAGAGCAAAGGAGATCGAGACTGAATGCTCAATCAGATTGACCATCGCCTATTGCAGCAATCAAATCGAGATCATCTCCTATTCCAGCGATCATATCGAGATAATCACCTGTTTCAGTGATCAAATCAAGATCGAGAGGATCATCACCTGTTGCAATGATCAAACCCAGATCGAGAGATGTAGAGCTGTGAGGAAGAGACACAAGATGCGAAAGACGGCGCCGACCAATAGACAACGACAGGCGACTTGCCAATGGCGGCTGGCGGAAGCCATGGTGGTAGGCTTAGGGTTTTTAGCTTTAATACCATGCAATCAGATTAAGAGAAAAGTCATTAGGGATTCATTATTCAAACCCTAATACACACAATATATGTAGAGTTGAGTATAAAGGGAAAAGACTAAACTTCCCTCATGCCCTAATACCAAACATAACCATATCTATATATCTAACATGACCTGTAGTTGTATGAAAAAGCTTGAAAGCCTATTCAATACTCAATTTCAATGCCAGATAATTAGGCTTATGTATAACCTCTTCAAGCATAAGAATGTTAAAATGTTCAAAGGAAATCGGACAGAGACAATAATTAATGCATGTCTTCCCACTGGAGGACGTCCAATCATAAGATGCGCTCGATTACTAGGCTTATGTATGGACTGGCTATTATCTTTCATAAGACTCTTGAATAAGATCGAGGGGAGTTATAAAACCAAGCTCTTTTTCCTCAGACATGTTGTCTAATTTCCTTCTGCGACATAATGCATATATTGCATCTTCAATTCATTACCCAATTCACAACCCTTCAAACTAAAACATGACTTTGAGGTTTGGAGTCAATTACTTTGCAGAAAGCAGCCCTAT
>JABCMJ010030601.1:0-15884 GCA_014822125.1 Arbutus unedo | reverse complement strand
TTACCTCCACTCCACTGTGTGAATATTAATGATGCCTAATCCTACCAGTAAGCAAAAAGGGTAAGGTGGGAATATTGCTGCGTTTGTAGGACGACGTTTGAAAAATCAAAATTGGGAAAGTCAAAAGATATGGCAATGCCAAGTGGCAAGCGAAGAGGAAGGTGGTACAAGAGATTAGATATTACTTACTGTACATAAATCAGAAAGCCGGTGTGTTTCTTTGTGGAACCCACTTGACTTTGCCTGTTTTAATCTCTGTTTGGCTGTACCCAAAAAGATAAACCTGTTTGGATCAGTTTAACCAAAGCACCACTTCTCTCAAGTCTATTTCTGTGCCCTCCCATCATTCCTTATCATGCTAGCTTGTTTGTGGTAACAAGCATGCTTCTCTCCACTTGTACCCCGCAGATGCTTAATGGAAACACCTCCTTTCTAGTCTCTTTCTGAAAGACACGAGATCGAGTTGTGCACAATATGAGACACTATAAATTAAAATAGTATCGTTTTGACTGCTTAAATATTATCTCAATCCATCAATTGGGACAATATATTGACCGCCAAAATAGTGGGTAGTGTTAAGACCTCCGAATTTAAAATTTGAATGTTCAACTAAGTCATTTTACTTATTGAAATTGTTCATTTTTTAGAATTCAGCGAAAACGTTAACCATGCAAAAATTATATTTATCGGATATTGATATGTAATAAGATTAGATTTATGTGGAAAAAAAATATTACAATGCTAAATCAAAAGTTAATATTTTATATTAATGTGTTTTAAAAATATGTCAATCGATATTCGATTAATATGATTTTTGACGTTATTTGCATTTTAACAAGTATAAAAAATGAACAATACCGACCACTGTAATGAGTTTGAAAATGGACCCATAAAAAACCGAACAAGGCCCTCCAACAATTGAAAATATAGGATCATGTGCAACGGATATAATATCTTATATGTACGTTTATAAAAATTAACAATTTAATTTGATCTTCCAGTAACTCAATCACATAATAGAAGTTACTATAATATAACACATCTCGATAGTTAGTATTGTAAGATAACAAATTTCAATATTTATTTTGTGTTGTCACTAGATATCATTGGCGTCACAAACTGAGTCGTGTATTTTTAGGTTGTTCATTTCATTTTCCTTCATGTATTTAAGCTAAGAAGCCAAAGTTTTCATTCCCTTCTTCTGCATGTAAAAATCCTCATTCCTTCATCATACAAGATCACAAGCCATGGTACAAGTAATTCCAATAGCATTGATTCTACACCACATACATATTTGTATACAAACAGTTTTCTCAATTATGAATTGGATTAATCAACTTGGTCACCTTATTGATCAAAACCGCCGATGCTTCAAAGTGTCACGACCCAATTCGATTTTGCTAATTTCGTCCTAATTTCGGATCGAGATCTCACATCAAGTAAGTGACGATTGCTTCATCTGAACTCCCAGAAATCTAGGGAGAAAGACATGCTTGTGCTCGAGCTAATTTGGTCCTAAATTTGGGTCAAGATCCGACAAGACCTTTGTGCCGTGCGTATGAAATTATCCATATGAAAATGGATCCACAGAGAATTCCGGCGAGGATGACCACCTAGAGAAGGGAAAAAAAATTACAGGAGAAAGTAGGGCCGATATACAGATATTGTCAACTTTGATTTGAAAACAAACTTCTATAATGTGTTCAAGCTGAGCTAGTTTATGAGTTGAGCCAATCTCGGCATGAAAGTTTAACGAGATTTAAAAAAGTATTCAAGCTTGGTTTATTTAAGTAACAAACCGAGCTAGGACAAGTTTTTAACAAGTGTACACGAACCCAAACTCGAATAGTACAGTTAATTTATGAGCCTTAGGAAAAACACAAAAGCCAAAATGCCTAAGTAATGTGGTTCAGGTGATCTATACATACCCATTTGAACACATGGCCATGGCCTTCTTTCCATGTATAAGGGATATTCATGCCAAATATAGCAGCCACCAAAGAATATATCGACAAACAAACAGTCCCTGAACTCAGAAACAGCTCCAGCTGCATAAACATAGAAGAAAAAGAAAAGGCGAAATCAGGGGCGGATCTAGAATTCCATAGGCACAAATTGATCCCCCTAGCCACACCGTACATCCGCCTATGGGGAAATGTAGAGAAGTTCAAGAAGTCGGTAATGCAAGAATTAACTGCTCTAGCAAATAGATATATCTTACCCAAGAATATGAAAATCGGAAAATGCAAAATGAAATACAAGAATTACAAGATTTCTGGTGGAGTACCTGAATCAGCTGATTTCGGTGATTGTCCAACTGCAGCAGGGAAGAAAGTTAAGCATTACATCTAACTACTTCAAAGCTGATGGAAGCTAAACATTCCTTAGACAGCTGAGGTGGTTATGTATGGAAAGACAAATAAAATGAACACAATTTTAGCTTTTCTCGTGTGTCTGAGTTTACGCAAGCATATGGATGTGGAAAACAAGGCCAATGAGGTTGAAAACACCGAGATATGTGCTTTCAATAGTTATCGGCCCCGCACTTGCCTACCAAGCATTTACCATTAGAAATTCCCCCCGGAAAGCCTTAAATTATGTTTAGGCCTCACCAGGCTCAGACGTGCCGTGAAGTTGGCCATTTTAGGGTTCCAATTTTTAGTACCTTGATATGCTATCAAATTTCATTTTCAGCATTTTGGAGGATCAATCCCTTTGCAGTTAAATATCAAGTTGTTCAATTTCTTACCTGAATGTTGATGTAATCCTCCGTGTCATCAATATATTCACGCAACTAGAAACAAATGGAATTTTCAGTAAATGTGTCAACATTTGAGCAAATGATAGTTTGAGAAATAATCGAACTTACTCTGTAATATACGTTTATTCAGATTTTACTATGGAAAATAGAGCTTCCTATGCTCTTGCATACTGTTCAACATTAGAAGAGTAGAAGTTATGAATTATATGACCGAGGTAGTGCTTACTGTGGTCAGTTTGTTCAAGGTTCCTTCAATCTGCATGAAATAAGCCTACAAAATATATTCAGAGTTCAGCACTCAATTTAATGTAGTGTTTGAACTAAACGAGAGTCAGGCTTTCTGCACAACCTCAAGCAACATTTCAAGTTCCTCGACATCATTTCCCCCGTTGATAGTTGCCAGACTTGCCCTACTTATTCTTGATATCTTGGAGTTCGAACCTATAGTAGGAGATGCAGGGAACCAATCAGGAGTACTAGAATCACTATTAGGTGAAGAAGCCTTAACCAATTTCCTTGATAAGTATAGATCTGCCATGTCATCGTCGTCGTCAAGAAGTTGTTCGAGTTCATCCCTTACCTGAAAAATATCGTTCTTTTTTAGATATGCATGCTCGAAAAACTCCCTAAAATCGCAGATTTCACTGACTTGAATGCCACCACACCAAATATGATCATGTGCATGATTTAGGAAATAGTTGAAAGCGAGTTGATAATGCCACGTAGGCTACCGTACACTTCCCGTGGTTCCTATGCCACCGTGTTTCTCAGTCTAGCTGAGTCCTTAGTAGGCTAGAAAGGAAAGAAAGGTTACTTGAAAGCACGAGCTTGGTTCCAGAGGAAGTTCTATTCATTTCATACCAACCAGCCACCGGTCAGGTCAAATCGGGCACCCACGTATGGGCAAAGGAATGGCTCGTCACCAGTGAACTCGATTCTATCTTGTTTCCATTTCACTTAATATCTTTGAATGCCTCTGGAACTTGTTTTTCTCGGTCAGTCGAGCTTCTATTTCAGCTGGTAGATCAGGAGATGGAAAGAAGTGAAGCCAGAGATGTACCTTTTGAACCCTACTAGTCAGCCTTGTCATTGCACTCTTCAGTTTACGCACCCTGTCCAAATTGCGGCTGCTAATCTGTAAAAAAATTTATTATTTTCTGGTCCGAAATATGTAAAACAAAATATCAACTTTTTCTGATAGTAGAACAAGGGACATTAAGGATATAATAGTGGAGCAAGAAGTGAATAACCCGAAGGAGATTGAAGAAGCATGCAAACTAACTTTCTCTAATGCAGAGGACTAGAAAGGCCCAGCCCCAAAAGGTATGAACCAAATTGAGAATAAAAAGGAACTTCCACAACCAGCTGCCGACCAAAAGGATTCATTTTCCAATATGCAGTAGAGCTTCTAACAGTATTTTCATTTTTTGTTGGTATTTATAGCTTTTGACAATTTTCAAAATAATAGAAAGGACCGGCTTGGATTTGACAATCACTGTACCGAAGGTTCGGTTATCTCCTCTTATCATCATGGGTCCTAGGCTCAGTTCGCTCCAGCGATGAGCCGGACCGAAGGCTCCACAAACACCTACGAGCTGTGCAAGGCTGTCATTGGGTGCACGACCAGCACCATGGATCGGACCGAAAGCATAGTGGTCGGCATGACCACGGTATGGCATCATGGTGCGTGCATCCAGACAATCCTTAAGTAAGATAATAGGGCACTCATAACCAGGTATACGCCTTACGACTCGAAGCTTCTAGTTTGACCATTCCCTTTCACGAAATAAATTTGCTTTTTGGCTACCTTCGGCCAATCGGCACTATCTGGTTGTTCCTTTCGCAACTCAGGCAAAAAGGGATTCAACATATCCAATTCAAAAACAAATCCCTCGGGTTTAGGACTCCACAATAACACAACAAAAGCATTGAAAACATGAGTTATTCCGCTGATTAGAAAACTAAAATCCAACCCAGTTAAAATTTTTATGACTCTTTCTAAATTTTAATAAGTTCACCAAACAAATATTCAGCAAATCCATCAACTTGTAAAGAAGTCTTTTACCTTTGAGGTCAGCTCATCTAAAGCTGGGTATGCATCAGTCTCCAATTCTCTTGTCCGAGCATCAAGGAAACTACATATGCCTTCCAGAGCTACCTCGAGAGCCCGGAACTCAAATGGGAATTCTGCATTAGTTATAACTCAAATCATCAACCAGTGTATCAGAGATTCAGAAATAATTCGTCCAAAACATAGAAAACAAATGGGGAGGCTGCTTATTCGAGCAATTAGACTTTTCCCACTAGCAAAGCCTCGCCCCTTGAAAGTTGGGTTAGGTTCTTGCTCGCGTTGGACTATTCTACCAATAACTTTCAATCATCTCAGTAATGGATTACCTTCTTCACCAGATTCAACATCATCTTTCGCTCCGTGATTCTCCTCATCCTCTACTTGGCCTTCGCATATGGCATTCGCTGCGGGCAATCTTCTCTGAAGTTCTTCGACGATAGGGATAACATTATCATCCAGCGGGTCACGAAGCAATACCTTACCAAAAAAATCACAAAAATTTCAGCAAAAGACAGTCTGCAGGAAGCATAAATTTCAGTAGAACAGGAAGCATAAATTCAGTAGAACACCATAAGAGGACTATGAAAATTACTAGTAGACCAAGACCGCTCAAATCCAACAGCAAAGCCTTCAATCCACAAGGAAAATAAGAGGATTCTAAAATATGTGGATATAGAAGAACTAAGAATTTTTAATTCCTTTATTTTCTTTTTGCCATACGGTAAGATGTTAGTTGTTTTAGTGTCGTGGGCCGAACCTACACGACATCGGGTCATGGAACAAACGGATCTGGTTTAGATTCGGTATGGGCCAGACCGAAGACTCGCACCGTTCACTCATCAGAGTTCATCTTCTAGCCCAGTGCACCCCAATGTTGGGCCCGACCAAAGGCTTGACAAATCCCGCACGCTGTGCAACCAGCCTGCCTTCAGGCACACAGCCAGTTTGCGGATCGAGTTGAACGGAGAGGGGTCGGCATGAGCACAATACAACTCAACTTTCAAGAACTACACATAGGCATCAAGTACCTCGGCACAACCACGTAGAGTATGACCTGTCACTTTCGACGTCATGCATGAAATCACAGGTGGAGACGGCTATTCCCGATGTCATGGTACATGTGCCTAGCTGCGCAAGTACATTTCCCTAAGGTAACCGAAGCACCGTATACGAGGTACGTTATAGCACATCACTCTCAAGTACTTTTTAGTTGGACCATATACTTCATGAACTAACTTAAGCATCAGAGTGTCTTCTGGCTATATTCGGCCGAACTGCACGAACCGGCACGAACAGGTTGTACTTCATGCAGTTCATAATGAGAATTCAATGCTTGTAATCCAAAACAAGATCCACCGAATCCAAGACTCCACAGTTAGTTAGTAAAATATGGTGTTTGAAGAAACCATTTCAGCTACGCGCAAGATTTTCAAACAACTAGGAATCTAGTTCAATTTTCTTTCCCCCAATCAAGAAAAACTGGAGAGAAATTTAACCCAAATTTGAAAACTTAAAGTCCTATAAACTTGCCAAAAAACAAGGGACACTAATTAATGATAAAAGGTAGAGTTTCTCATAACAGATAGTCAACAACTTCCAGTTCTTTAACATTTGGTGGTGCAACTGTTCCAAAAATAACTATGTTTCCTCTTAAGCAACATGAGAGAGAGAGAGAGAGAGAGAGAGAGAGACCTCTTCACTCGTGACGATAGCTTTGATGTGCTGAAAACCAAACTCAACCAAAATCAGAATGGATTAAACTGAACCTTAAAAATGAGTGAAAACAGAAAAAGGGATCGGAATTCACCTCCAAATTGAGAACGATAGCTCTTTCTCGGCCTAAAATAATGGAAGGATAAGAAAGAAGAGGATCAAGAATCCGAAGATCTCTAGCGTGAATCGGAACGCGGCGCATGATATCATACTTGTCCAAATCCAAAACGGTGCCCTGTCCGCTGCCGTCTAGCAACATCCAGCTCCACGAAACCGCCGTTTTCTTCTTCAGCGACGCTTGAGTATCCACCGGCACAATGAACCCCTCTCGACCCATTACTAGACACCCAAAGGCCAAAATCACGTATCCAATTGGGAAATTACCGCACAGAGAGCAGAGTATATGGCGAATCAATGCGAAAACAGAGTATACGGTGAAATAATGAGAAAACAGAGTGGGTTTGGTGAAGAATCACTGGAGATGTGGATACGGAAGGTGAATTGAGGAGGGAGGTGGAATTAGGGCTTGGGTTTTGGGAGGGAGGGGGCCATTGGTGGGAACTTTTGGAGCTCTGCGTGTTGTGAGAAATTACTTGGAGTTAGTTGCATGGTTGGAGTGACAAAAAGATGCTTCAAAATGGAGACCATGACAGTGACAATGAAAAGTTATCTCTACGCACAATTATTTGCGCGTGTCTTGCACGCTCGTGAAAAGATGATTGATGATTAAAAAAATTAATATAGAGAATTGAATAGTAATATATGATTTCTTTAAGTATTTTTTATTTTTAACCTCAAAAATAGGAATGACAACGGAACAAATCGAAGGTAGATATTGTTGTCCTCGCCTCCGATCTCCGAATGGATATCCGATTTTCATCCCTGTCCCAATTCCCGAACAGTGACTGGTTTTGCCCTACACCCCGTCCCAAACAGAGAATGGATATTTCCGAATGGGGAACAGATATTCGAAAATTAAAAAAACAATTTTTTCTAAAAAAATTCGATTTATAAAAAAAAATCAAACAATATTAAATGCAAGAGTTCTAAACAATAGTTAATATAATCATAGCCAGCAAATACAAAAAATATAAGAGTTCATAAATCAAAACAGGGGCTATGAGGAATTAATGGCAAACTATATCTCAGATAGGAATTATTCACGTGAGGAATCATCCTCGCAAACTTACAACAAGAGGAAAGAAAATTGTACTTATTGCATCAAGAGAAATTAATAACTATCATCTAAATTACAAAAAAAAATCGACAAAAAAATACTACACAGTATAATTTTGCCAATATAGGACATACTTTTATCAACATAAAGAAAAAAAACCTAAAATCAACAAAACCTAAATTTCTAACATATTTTTAAATAAGAGTTAATTTACGGGGTGGGAACGGAGGCGAGGATTAGAGCGGGAATACGCGACCTGCATCCTACTCGTTCCTCGATTTTTTTTAAAATCTATTCCCCAAATTCGATTCGATCCCCCAAAAAATTTTGAATTTTTAATCCGTTCAGAACGGAAACCGAAGCGGGACGGGACGGATCAAACGAGATTGTCATCCCTACTCAAGAAGTTGGGGGGTTCATCGTGACTTATGTTTGGGTGGCCAGTGGTTTTGTTTGCAGGCAAAAGAAATATGAGAGATGTGAATGGTTGAATTATATTTTTATAATTAATAAAATTATTTTGTAAATATAAGAGAGATGTAGAAATGGATAAGATACAAACGGGAGAAGATTAAGATAATTTCATCTCAAGTGGCTGGGTTTAGCCTGACTTTATTATTTGATTATATTTCTCATCTTTATGTGATTTTTTTTGTGATTTTTTGACTTTCGTCAATTTTTTGTAAATTATTGGTTCGTTTTAATGAGAGGTTTCAAAAATTTTATAAATAATGAATAAAATTTAAAAAAATTCAGAAAAGACGAAAATAACTAAAAAAATGTTCTTTTGTGCTTATTTGTCATTTTTAATGATTTTTTAAAGATTTTGGACATAATTTTATATTTTTTAGATTCGTCTCGATGAGACAGATCAATAATTCATAAAATTTGAAGTCAAAATAAGAAATATAATTTTTTTAAATAAAAACAAAACATACTTAAAAATAATCGAATTAAAACGAATAAAGAGAAATCTCTCGAATAACATACTCTTGAAGTAACAAATTTTGAATATGATAGAACTGAATAGCTATATTCAAAATTATAACATTGAAAACTCCTTTTGATCCTTACCAAACGGGACTAAGTTAGATTTCTTACCACGTTTTTTATTTTTCCGACGGTGTCAAAATTTTCATTTAGAGCTTAAATTACATAAATTCAACGAAAGTAAAAGATATTACAAGTTAATAGAAAAACAAAGTTACACTAACGTGTTGTATTTTCTTTTTTAATGTATGTTTTATTGTCGCTGTTAAAGTTTAATTTCATAATTATATTAATCAATAACATGTAGGCCTACAGATATATGCTCCACCTTCTTATGGAGAGTGGCTGATGAAGGTGAATCATTGGTGGCGATTGATGTTACGCTCGATCTAGTGCGCGTGGGTGATATTGGTTATCCTCTCAAGAAACTAGAATTTACAAGTTTGAGACGTGAATTATTACGAGGTAGTGTACAAAAACCGTACACCGATAATGCAAGAGACGGCGGTGCGTCCCAGCGAAGAAGTTTATCACACTTTTTCGTGTAATTGGTCGAAATAAAATGTGGCTTCGCCGGAATATTCTTTCTGGAAATTGTCTACTAACATAAATAAATTATTCGAATACATTTAGGGTGTGTTCGGTTGAATATTTCTGAAATAATTTTTAGAGAAAAAACTCTAAGATGTTGTTTGATATAAGTGTTTCAAAAAAAATTAGAGAGTTAAAGTTTTTCGGCATTTTCAAAATATCTCCTTCTTTCTCTTCTTTTATACAGAAATAAAATTGTTTAGAAACTTTTTTTTAAAAACTTGTTTGAAATTTTTTTTCTAAATAAGTAAACGAAGACATCCTAAATTCATTGTCCAGTAACTCGAAAGTGACACCTTTTACACTGATAGTCTCACACTCATCAATTGTGTGTCGTTGTCCTATTGGCACTATCGATCCCACCATTTGTATTTATTGCTAATAAATTGTCTACCCACATATGCTACTCAATTATATTTATTTTTATATGCATTTTATGGCTTTAAACCTTAATATAGAAAGGACTTACCTCGCACTAAAAGTTGAAGTTATTTTAATATCCTTCAAAGAAAAATAAATATATTTATTTTAAACAAGTTAGTAGTTAATTGTCAAAACAAATTAATAAAATTACGCGACTTAACTATCTCAATCACATACTCCGCTCTCATATTTCACACACACACACACACACACATTGCATATTGTACTATATACCTACATTCATAGCGTGTGCATAACTTCTACTAGTGATATTGTGCGAATAGTGAACAAAAGTGTGCATGCACATCTTGCGAATACTAATGGTCTCATCTAAACGATGTCACATTATGGTTGGGAGTTTTTAATGTAAAGTCATTTATTTCATTGATCGTCTAACGTGAAATTGATCTAAAAATTTATCTGGGATCACTGTAAATTGCAGAAGCAGAAATTAGTTGGTGTTGTTTGACTGATGTCAAACCGAAAACACTTTAGGGTGTGTTTGGGAGTTTTCTTTTTGTATTTTTCCATTCTCATTTTTTAATTTTGGCTGTTTGGGAGCCGCATTCTCAGAACTCATTCTCTATTTTAGACTTTAGGAGCAAAAAATAAAAAGCTAAAAAATAGACTCCCAAACACACCCTTATGTATGATATTTTTCAACTTTAGTTATCTTATATAGTCAGATATAGCTTGCGCTCCAAACTATAATGTGCAAAACACACTCTATATGGTGTCAGAAATAATCATAACTACCATTGACATCGTGCATGACGCACTGGATATTAGGTCGGGTATCACATGTCAAGACCGAGCCACCTAGATGACATGTTGAAGACAGGCGTAGCCACGTTGGGCATGTCACTAGGTCGGATACTGCTTCAGCCCGGCCAGCTCGATGCTCACCCTCCAAGAGGACTAATTGTGCAAGACCGTGTAGGCCACGTTAGGCTTTGGTCTAGCCCCATTGAACTTGTTTGGTCACTGGGCTCAATCATTTATTGGCCCAATCCAATACCGACTTGGCGCACAAATATATATTCAACAATGTTAGAGATGCATTCAAATTCACACAAAACAAATAGATAAGCAAAAAAAAAAAAATGAAAAGATAAGCCGGGTTTGGATCAAGTTTCTTCAACTACACAATGGGTTTGGACGAAATTTGGAATGACCTTGGGCTGGCCCATGACACGGGTGTTGGACCGGTAGATGCTGAGATCCATTTCAATGGAAGTATATTAAATCTGTACAGATTATTGTTTCGTTTTAAAGAGAGAAATTTATAAAATTAAATAAAAAATTATGTTTAAAAGTTAAAAAAAATTCGTTAAAAATAATAAATAATTCAAAACAGAAAAATATAATAAATTTGATTAAAAATGAAAATAATCTACAAAGCAAGATGTTTATATATTATTTTTGTCTCTATCTCAACTTTTTATAAACATGGTTCCGATTTTTTTACTTTTTTATAAATTTTTTATCAATTCGAATCAATAATTGATAAAAAAAATCACACATAACTAATAATTACAAAAATAAATAAATAAAAACAAAAGTAATAATTATGTAAAATTAAGATCGATAGCTAAGTTTATGGCTACCTCATTACAGCTTTATTTGGGGCCAAATGCTTGGTTTCATGGAGAATCCTAATCACAAATGAGTCAGTGACACGTGGAGTAAATTGGTTGGTTACCTCATCTGCATATCCAAAGCTGTGTGGTGCATTTGGATAGATTTTGGATCAACAAAAATCTCCCAAATTCCATAGCTCTTCCCCACATATATGAAACAAACTGTATCTATTTTCTTCAACTTTTTCCATTGAGTCGCAGCAGAGCAACGAAAACCCATTTGATTTTCCTGCAATCCAATGGCTACCATCACTGCTTGCATTACTCCTGCTCTTGTCCACAGGAGAATCGTAGCTGCCTCCCCTTCCTCCTCCGTTCTGGGTATGAATTTTCTAGTGCTATGATTTTACATAAAGTGCTCAAATACATTTGATCGCAAATGATGTTGTTGTTTTTTCTCTTGATTGTTTGATTGGAGAGAAATTAAGGTTGGAAAGTTAGAGAAAAAAAGAGGAAAATTACAAATTTTCTCTTTCCAAATGTAGGAAGAAAGAAAATTCTTGCGGAAGTTGGTGTTTATAATCTGTTTGGTGCCTTTCTGAAATACAGTTTCGTAAAAAAGTTACCTGAAATAAAAAACACCCATCGTTAAGATATAACAGGGTTTATAACAGGTATAAGAGAAAACCAGGATTTATACCTCCTTTTGGTCCTTTCCTATTGGTATTTTCTTTTGGTATGGGTTGTTTTCATAAGACCCACTTGAAAACAAGTTTGGGAAATTGTGGGTGATGGTGCCAAAATTTGTACACTAACCTCCGGAGCTCCTGCTTGGTTTCTGCTGGTCAAGACCATCAAGTTAGATATTGAGTGTATAAGAGTTGAGATTATGTATATGTGGGTATGTAGTTGATAACTTGAAACCGGACTTTGGCTTTGAGCCAGCGGCCTTTTTTTATATGGTGAAGGTGTAAGATATTGTGAGGGCCTGATGGTTGCTGGTGGCAATCCTTTATTTTCTTGCAAGGAGCAGGTTATTTAGTGAGAGCTCCATCCCTAGAATTTTGAGTGCCCTTATGCTTCATTTGCCAGATTTTGCCGAGCAAATCTCGTGAAACATTCCTTCTGAGTCTGTGCTCTGTAAAATTGAGTGTCAGCTAACAATTTGAAATATATTCCTGAGTATCTAAATCTGAGAGTGATTGAAGACTGAGAACTGAGCAAATTCAGGCTCGTCAGCGGCCAAACATAAAGTCAAGCTTACACATATATCTGGGGGTTCAGGTTGCTAGAAATCTTTTATTTGTTGCACTATCTACATCTGTTGCTAAAGCACATTAAAGTTACAATATTTTTTCTTTCTCATCTTCCAATCAGTTGCTACCCTTCTGCTGCTAATCAAATGAAAGTTACTGAATGAATATATGTTACAGGGTTGCCGTCAATGGCAAAGAAGGGGGTAGTTCGATGTTCGATGGAGCAAAAGCCATGTGCGGCCGAGGAGACCAGCAGCAGCTCGAAAAAGGTGGGATTGAATGCCTCATTGCTAACTGCAGCTTGTGCTGCAACCATGTCGAGCCCAGCCATGGCTTTGGTGGATGAGAGAATGACCACAGAAGGAGTTGGGCTTCCCTTTGGTTTGAGCAACAACCTTCTGGGGTGGATCCTTTTGGGTGTGTTTGGATTGATCTGGTCTTTCTACATTGTCTATACTTCATCCCTTGAAGAGGATGAGGAATCTGGATTGTCTCTTTGAAAAGCGCGGGACACAGGTCCTGGAGAATTCCCAAATGGATACGGGGGAGGAATTGTAGAAACTCTCGATTCTATCTTGGAGGAACTCAAGGCAGGAATTGTATAAAGATGGATTTCTGTCAAATTTGCAATGTTGGGGATTTTGTGTTGATGAACTGCACTCACTTATTTGTAGTAATGAATACAATCTTTTGTTTTGTATTTGTGTACTTATTGTGGGTTAGTTAGATCCATTAATCTAATTTGATTTCTCCTATTTGACCCGAATAGAACCTGATAACTCGTTAGTGCCAGGTGACCGATATGAGTTTGAAGACACTCCTCCGATGCTTAAGTCAGATTTCAAATCTAAAGTCACAAAGTATTTGCACTTGAATTTGAGCGTAACTTTCTAAAATTATTTGTTTTCATTAAGAATATTGTTAGGATCTCTTAAGGATTCTTTTCAAATCATCTTTGATCCCTTCAAGATGCCCTCGAGATCTCCTCATTCTTGCCATATTGTTTCGAGATTTCCTACCCAAACCAGTATCCTGACTTGAGCTAATGCTTGCTGACTGAATACATTTGTAATTTAATGTTCTTGATTTGTTTTTAGGGAGGGAGAGAGAGAGATCCAAATAAGAAATGCTGCAATTCCAGTTGCGTAGTTCTGTCGAAATGAAGCGTAATTTGAAGGGATATCCAAATAAAAAATGGTCAGCGCTTAGATCATGAAACTTCGAAACTTAATTAAAAATGGTATCTTTGGATTTGGTGGGGTCTCTGTGATGCTTTTGCAATTGCCTTTGTATTCGCCAATTTGGATTTGGAGAGGAAATCAAACTTTTCTTCTTTGTTTGATTGTTTTAATTTTTAATGCTAAAGTATTTATTTTTGTATACTCCAACTACATGATTAGAACATGAGATACTATTATAAATTCACATGAAGCCAAGCATTTTGTACATGAAAATTACTAAATGAGAAAACTCCCCAATTTACAATATAGTTCTTGATGATGTCGAAAATTCGATAGTAGTCTATCAAGTTTCTGTTGAGATTTTCACACACAAGTTTTAAGATTAATGGTGTTTTTCGATTAAGAACACTCCGGCGATAAAGTTATATATCAATTAATATATATATATATATATATATAATTTTTTGTCCTATCAATTAGTGTCAATTAAATTTTCATCTCGTCCTCTTATTATAATTATGTTCTGGTCCAAAAATTTAAAAATACCAAAACTATCATTGATTTTAATTTCCCATTTATTAAGCTTGATTTCCAAAAATCGCGGGATTCGGGTTTAGAAAATTTCAAGATTTCATTTTCATAGAATATTTAGGCACCAAAATTTGGGATCTCTTGTTGGATTTGTAGCAAATATAACGAGATTTTAATGAGAATTATCGAAAACATATTCAGTGAATGGTACCATTGAAGATCAGATTAAATGCAACAAATTTGCTATAAGTTATGCAATTTTGCCATAAGCTATACAAATTTACCTTCACAAGTACAAACGGATTTGCAACAAATTTTATTTAGAAGCTATGCAAATTTACTATAATAAGTACAAAAGGATTATCATCCTAACGAGATTTTACCATAAACAATGCAGAATTATTATCATAAGTATAAAAAAAATTGCAACAGATTTACCATAAGCTATAAGAATAGAAAATAGAAAATACCATTCACTGAATATGCGTTTGGTGATTCTTTCATAATTCACTAGATATGCTTTTATCATATTTGTTTTCAATTTTCAAGTCTAATTCATTGCCATAATTTTGAATCTACCAAATTAGGAATTATGTGGTATCACTTAAATAGAACAAAAAGATAAAACGACCACTCAAAATAATGACAAGTAAAATTAGGACAAAAACATAACTCGAAAATTTTAATGGGATGAATCTTATGTTGGCTGCGCTCGAAAGACCCTGATTTAAATTACATTTTAAAAGGTCAACATGAAAACATATCTCAATTTTGGCTTAATTACCCTTTTATTGGGTGAAGGATGAAGAATGTTAAGGAATTTGATGAACGTCAATCACACTCGTATATTTTTATTAGGAGATACGGGTCATTTAATGATGACTTTGTTTTTAGAATTTTCAAGTGTTCTCGAATTTTATTCGCTGGATTTCGTCAAACTGATCCCGTTATTACTTTCTCTTGACAAAATAATTTGATTCTCTGATATAGAGTGCTTAAATTTTGAGTGGCCAGATAAGTGTTAAACGATTAAGTATTAAATAACTTAGCGTTGAAAGACTGAAACTGAACCAATACGAGGTCATAGGTTCTTGTTTTGTTCTTTTAAGAAAAGGTTATTTTTTATTGGAAAAAGAATTAATGAATAACATCCGAACCAGATATTTCGATGCTATTTATAGCTGCAAGAAGATTGAATAGATACAAAATAAAGAATGGCGACCTCTCTGAGCGCACCAAAACTCACCACTTTCTCATCTTCCCAAACCCTTCAATCCCTCTGTAAAAGATTCCCAATCTCTCTCTCCCCTCTCTTTCTCTCTCCTCAATCCGCATCCTCCTCCTCTTCTCCTCTCTTCCACTCCAAAGCCCGTATCTTTCTCTCTCCTCACCGCGCCCACCACCGTCGCTTCGCTGTTCGAGCGGAGTCCGACAATGGGGCGGAGCCTCGCCACTACGACTTTGACCTATTCACGATCGGAGCTGGAAGTGGCGGCGTTAGGGCTGCCCGTTTTGCGGCCAATTTCGGCGCTAAAGTTGCCGTATGCGAGCTCCCTTTCTCCACTATATCTTCCGATACCACCGGAGGCGTTGGTGGAACGTAAGTTGCT
>JABCMJ010030600.1:0-22666 GCA_014822125.1 Arbutus unedo | reverse complement strand
ATAATTATATTAGATTTTGATTTTGATTCATTTTCCTTAGGTAAATAGAAGAATAGTTAAGTTAGAATAATAGATTGATTAGGTCTATTTTTTACTTGTATAAATACTACATGGTGAAAAGAAATAAAAGAATTCGGGTTATTAAATTTAACATAAACATACCCCATAATTTGTCCGCCAATAAGAATAAAACATGTGGCACTACGCAATGAAGGTGCACACACACAATTAAAGAGGACGGGAAACCAAAGCCGTGTGGTTTAGACTTCTAAGGCAGTTAATTTACTGCTGGAGGAGCTTACATGCACAAAAGTGAAAACGACAGCATTTCGCATGCACGGGTAGTTATCCAACTGCCATGCATTTCCCACATATGGAGGAGATGAAAAGACATGATTCGTGGATGCGGGGACAGAAGGAAAACATGGAAGAAATGGCTAAGTACAATATTCATGATTTGGCCCTACATCAAAGGAGAGTTTACTTCTTCAAATTTAAGCAAGAAATTCAGAAGTAAAAAAAGGCGCCGAGTATTGAGATGGTCTATAAATAGGAGTAATAGCCAGATAGAAAAGGATTCGGACACCCCCAATACACTTATTTCTTTTTCATACTTGTCTTTCCTTTCTAGTTTTTAGCATAGTCGTAGGAGTAGTTGTAGACTTGTAGCCATTCCTGTACTTAGTTGTACTCATAGTTTATGGCAGTAGGAGTAGTCAGTTAGCGTTAGTTCGAAGCAAACTGCATTTTGTAACCCTCAAATGTAAGTTTCTCATCAACTTTACTATTCAAAATCGTATCGTTTCACTTTCCTTGTGAGGCTTGTCTTCTTTTTCTAGTTTTGACCCACCACGTGTCAACGCTTGAGAAAAATCCTCTTAATTAAGGTACAATAATAGATAACACAAACCTGGTAGTTGTTGGTTTCAACTGTCACATTAAAAGTTTTCTGAAAAGGATAATTACAAGTCTTTTCTGGCACGCTCACGCATGAATTTAGCCATGGGGAATATTTGAGCCAACACTAATAAAAGTCCTTGTCAAAAAGGCATCTGGAGTGGCTTTGGAGTTTGAAACATCCATGTGCGTGGTCAGTGCATAACTGGAAGTTCAAGTCTATGGAGGCTTTGAACAGGTTCTTTGAGAGGTATCATGGTCTTTTTTTTTTTGGGGGGGGGGGGTTGGGTTGCAAATTACTGTGTGTTGTCTTAGGGGGCCGCCGGAATGAAGACGTTTTGGTAGTTTGCCTACAGCAGTGGAAGTTCATTGTTTGCTCTTTGAGTGCAGGTTCTACTTCTGTTGGAAGAGAAGTTGATCATGTATTGTCCCTTTTTAATATTTTACTATTTTTGTATTGTTTGGAGGCCATATTTACTTTGATCATGGGGAGAGAAAAGCGTAGCTTGTGTAAGAAGGTGGAACCACTCACCCACATCTTGCTACATTTGAGGTTACTGGAGATATTTGGAGCTGCTTCAAATTATTTTCTTATCCATTTGCAACGTTTTCTACTGTTCTTGAAACTTAAGCTATATGGTTTTCTTATGTCTGTGTTAGGAAAACATCTGCAAGCTTAGATGGTAATGTTGGGTTGTCGTATCTCATTATTCGATTGAAGGAGGAATAGGCAAACTTTTGAGGTTATGGAGATGCAATAAGTAGGTTAAGACCACAATACCAAAAGCTTGGCATTTTGGATTACAGTAGAAACCCCAGCTCTCTGCATTTTTTCTGATATGTTCTATTAGTGAGTTGCATCCTTAGTTTCCCTGCATCCCCTATACCGTTCACAAGTATATGCATTGCGCCTCTTTCGGTACTTCTAGAGATAATTAATATTGAAAATGGTGTTAGATTATCATATATACCTATTGTGTTATATATAAATCAAAGAGCTCGCCCTACTAAAGTGCCAAAGGTGCGCTCCGCCCGGTGAGTAAAAAATGGGTTTGTGCAATACTTTAATGATGAATCTCTTGACATATGGTGTGGATCGGTTAGCCAGGCATAGGAAGCTTTCTATGTTTCAAGCCCTTCGATGCTGCTGAACACTCTTGGTCAATCTGCCATGGGCCGGGACCACTCACCAATAGGCCCAAGTGTGGCCACCTATGAGTCAAGCTCGAGGTTGCGGATCATTCTAGTCACGTATCTTTTTGACTTTATTAAGTTGATTCCTTGCTGCCAGTTCGTGCTTGTTGTCATGCTAGCAATAATAGGGTTATTTCTAGACAGACACACACACCACACCCCCTTGTTTGTGTATAAATGAATCCTGTATTTGTTTTTTACTGTACTCGTGTAACTGTATAAATATTGTTGTACATGGCACTACCCGATGTATTGTGCAGATTCAAGTTTAGAACAGCCATTAGGTTTTGGAAACATTAATTTTTTTCTAAGCGATCGTCTGGCAACAAGGTATTGAAATTAGTATAATAATGCCCATGGATGGCTTATGTTGGAAAGCCCAGGCCCCATGATAGTTTGCTTCTCAGAGAACTAGTTTTGTTCTTAGGGGAATAAATATAACTAGTTAAATTTTAAGTAAATTACTTTCGTGAATTCAAAAAAGTTCTTTGGTGATGTTAATTTGTGCATGTTGGTTAAGCTCAAACTATGCTAGTTATCCAATTTGTTGTGCTGCCCGAGGATATGAAACTTTTCTCACAACCATGCAGGACGGTTGTGGTGTCACTGTCGGATGATTTACTTGCCTATGTCATACCTATATGGGAAGAGGTTTGTTGGTCCAATCACGCCGGATATTATGGCCTTGAGAAAGGAGCTCTACAGTGTCCCTTATCATGAAATAGATTGGAATCAAGCACGCAACCAATGTGCAAAGGTTGGTAACAGTGATATTCATCTTTATCAAAAGCTTCAATCTGATAAATATCTTTCCTCGTCAAGGAAAAAAAGGATCTTATCATTTTTTAAGTTGTCAATCTTCATAAAAAAAATTTGGTAAATGAGAGCTCTATAGAAGAGAACGAATAGAGTACGGAGGACTAAAGTCCTAGAAACGAACAAGAAACAAAGCCTAAAAGACAAGGCCTATATATTACAAAGAGTTTTTGTATATATTGTGGGCGAACACCACAACTTTAATTCTACTTGGTGTGTGGTTGTGTGCATATGGGTTGTGTGAGAGCTTGTCTCACTTTGATTAATTATTCTCTCTTAAAACTAGTATATGGGCTTGGTGACCTCTCCACTTATTACAATTGTTCTTTAAGGCTTTTGGACAAGACTCTTTAATTGCCCCGTTGTTGTGCAATATGTGCACCTTATTTCTTTGTGACCTTTATGTGATGGATCATTTGTTTACCTATCTATGTGCGAGTTGTGGGTCATGCATGTGAGAAAGTGTTATAGTTTGTCCCTCATAATTAATTATAACATCCTAAACTAGTATATGAGTGTGGGTGGCCTCTACATTGTTGTCCGTTTGAGTTTGCATGCTTTCACAAGTTTGCATGTTTCTTGGAAATGCTTTATGTATGATCTCTAATCTTGAGCCACGCAGTGAAAATAGTGGTGACACAGGATTTCAATGTGAGCCGCTGGAATTAGGTTGTCTAACTCCTATTTGGCATGAAGGATGTTGCTTAGATATCTGCTGCAAGAATGTGGAAAAGAATAGTTGGAAAGACTATGAAGTGGGAATGAATCAAAAAGGGGTGACAATAAGTGATCCTATCCATCGCTTACCTAACGGTATCCGCCGTCAGGTAACGGTAGCAGGTGAGCAACAAGTTTCAATACAACCGGCATAGCACTGTGATTGAAAATCGCAGTTGTAGGCGGTGTTAACAGGCCGATATGGCTTTTACCAACTGACATACCACACAATCAATTATTTTCAAACACATCTCTTCAAAATTGAAGAACTTTCCAACTTTCCCCAGAGAGTCCAAATGATCGGGTGCATTAACTTTGAAAACTTTAGTTTTGGTGAATTGTGAAATGGTTATAAAATTAGGGACGGCCACAATTTGCTTACCTGCCACCTGCCAAGGTATTCTCCACCCCATGACTATGAATCAAGAGATAGCCACAACTGATCTTATGTATCCATATCCCCCGCCGGTCCACTAGGCGAGCAATAAAGACAAGATGGTAACATGTCATTGGTCATTTATGTATTTTCTACGAAGTCATATACTTTTCTATTAGGCTCTAGTATGTTGTCCAGTGAGACGCTTTGGACCAATTGATTTGCGTGGTTTGTAGTTTGTAACTGTAACCTTTGGGTTGTTGGAATTGACATTATGCATTTGGACTTTTCAATTGTCTTCCTTGCCTTCATTACACTACAAAATCAACTGACAATGTCCTTAATTACAAGAAGAATCTTTGCAGTAGTGTATCAGCATGTGCTCCTCTCCTTCTCTGTAACATGCAACTATGCAATTATATACTAAATAACATCGAATTAAGGCACTACAAATTTAAGACACATAACCTCATGAAAAACTATCTTCAAACAGCTTAAAGTTATTCTAAAAATGTAAAATACATAGGATTAGGTGTAAAAACAAATATAGAAAATTTGTCAAACACCATTGTGAACCCAACAAACGTGATTTTGAAGAACAAATACGATACATTGATTATTATTTACTTTGTTGTGCAAAACTTTTTAAAAAATCACATCTCCTGTTACCGCTACCGTTACGCTATGAAGGTTATACCCCGAAACAGGGTCATTGCAACTGGTACCATTATGGTGACCAATACCAATAATTCAAATCTTGATTCCAATGGTAATGGATTATTATGGAGGCCTAACCCACTGTATAAAGTTTGGAATGGACATCACCATAAAATTTATTTTCAGAAATATTATAATAGTCAATGACCATGTCATCTTTTCTTGTACTTTCCTGAGTACCCTTAGTAATGAAATTGGTGGGTGTAAATAATAATATATCGAATTTATCAATAATTTCAATCAAAGTCATAAATATTTTCAAATTGATTAGCTCTTGCAATTTAGGTAGCCGCATTGCCATCTCTGTTGCTATGGCTGCATCGTGCATACCTGCATATTGGTTCCAAACATTTAGTCCTTCATCCTCAAGAAAATAATCTGTCAAAAAGTTCCAAACATTGACTCTGTACTGGGAGATGCAAGAAGCACAAAGGAAGGATTGTCTCCACAGCTAAAACTGATAGATCATCGGTAATGACTTATTATATGGTCCTATGACATGAGGATGTGGGGACCTTAAAAATGGATTCCAGTAAGCCTTTTAAAGCACCAATAGTTGTAGTAGTGGCTAGGGCTTTTGTTGCTTCAAACTGTCCACATTGATCCAGATGGCATCGTGTCCTTGATGCGATCTCGGCAATCCAGTCACGAAATCTATTGTGATGTGCTCCCATTTCCATCCTAGTACAGGTAGGGGCTAAAGGGATTACCATATGAAGACACTAAATGTGATCCCCCTTTGTTTAGATTAGGAATTCTTTAGGAGATAAGAACCAACGTTGGTGACTGCACGGTCAGCACCTTGCTCAGATTGTTAGGAAACTACTGCTATTGAGAGAGTATGTTAGGAAGTACTACTATAATTAAGAGTCTATGTTAGGAAGTATCCTTCATCTAATGTCAGAGCATTCGATCTGTCTCCACCCATCAAAATGAGGATTAAAGAACTTGAAGAAAAAGTTTCCGCTCTTGCTGCAAGAGTGGACGGGGATGTCTACTAATATCGAAGACTCGTTGCGTGATACTGAAGAAACCAATAAATGCCATTCTGCGGAATATCCAAGCGATGTTTCAGGATAGCCAAGCACTGCAACCTATATCCCTTAGCATCTTCAACATGAAAACCCACTTCCCAAAATTGGTGTTACTCTTCCCCTGCCTATGCAAATTGGTGATGTGGATCAGTGAGTTGGTCCAATTATTGAGGGTCGTACTCTCAAATAAAATGTCCCAAAACTTGACCGTTCTGATCCCGAAGGCTGGTTGTTTCGAGCTGAATTATATCAGGAACTTAATGGTGCTTTAGGTGTGCAGATGGTTCCCTTGGCTGCAGTCCACCTTCACGGAGATGCTATTTATTGGTATCGTTGGATTTAAAAATCCCGAGGGGTTTTGACTTGGCAGCAATTTTCTCGTGCAATCTGCAGCTGCTTTGGTTCTCGCCAACATAAGCTAAACTGATTCAGAGCGGCACTGCTTGCAAATTTATTACTGAATTTGAGCGACTTGTTAATATGGTGACAGGTTTTCTTGATTCGCATCATGTTAGTATTTTCTCTATGGGACTTCCCCCTATAGAAAGCAGTGTTTGTTTTCTCTGTCGAATTAGTTTAGTTTAACGGAAACCTTTGAATTAGCACTTTGCGAAGAAGATGCAATTAATGAAACAACAACACATAATGTGGCGATGTTTGTTGCAGCTCCATGTCCTACACGGCCTCCTAGACATACCTCCTGATATTGACTGGTCATCATGGGATGAACATAAGGAAAGACGTGAGAAGGGCCTTTGTTCTAATTGCAATGAGATTTATAAGCCCGGTCATCGATGTTGAAAGCCACAGTTCTCTCTCTTGGAGGATGAGGCAAATGTTGAAGTTGAAGCGCCTACTCGTTATTCATATTTTCCAGCTAGAGGACAAGTCGTGATTCTGGGGCTTATAATGTAACGAAACTAATACTTTTGTGAGTCTATGTTAGGAACTGCTATTAAGAGTCTATATTAGGAAGTCTCCTTCTTTATGAAGGAGTCTTCTTTTCTAGTTAATCTAGGAATTTTGCAAACTTCTTTTTCTATATATTAGAACCTATTGTAACCGTTTGAGGCATTGATACAGAATAAGAATATTTTGATGGCAAATTCCCAATCCAAAGAATTGGTGGTCGTTGATCTCCATCCCTCTTAGGATCAAGAACCCTCTAAATCACAGTCTTATACCAGTTGAGAACAGAGCCTGATAATAAGTGGAACAGAAACGCCTTTTCTTCTCAGTGTTTGCTCTTCTTTTTTAGTTTCTTCCTTCCTGCGTAACCAGAATTCATTACTTTTTCTTGCAGGAAGATTTGTACTACCCTCACCCTCTGGTACAAGATTTAGTTTGGGCATCTCTTTATAAGGTTGGGGAACCGCTTTTAATGCATTGGCCTGGGAAAAAGTTGAGAGAGAAAGCTATTTGCATGGTGATGGAGCACGTACATTACGAGGATGAGAATACTCGATACATATGCATTGGGCCTGTAAACAAGGTTTTTATTCCATCTCGATATTTGACCTTTTCCTTCTCCGAAATTTTCCAACTTTTAACAAGCCTGCCCTTAATTTTGCTGGTTTTGTCTCTCATTGAATATCTCAACTTTCCCGTATCTCCAATTTGGTGGTCCATTTTTGAAATCCAACTTATTAAGGAGAACCATTTTGCAGGTTCACAATCAGCAACATAAATTTTGAAAATTAATTCTTCAGGCACAATTGATAATGCCTTGATATCAGCTAGGATTTTATTTCTTCACTCTGCTTACATGCTCCCTTAAATTTTCTGCATGATATTACATAGCAATTCTCTTCATTTTCTTCTTTACAGAAAAAGCTACATTACTAATATCTAGTTTCCTGTTTTTGTGTACTTTATGAAACTCTTGAGTTTTCTCTTAATCTTGTTGCTCCATTTTCTTCTCTAATCTGAAATTTGAAATTTAGGTGCTAAATATGCTTTGCTGTTGGGTGGAAGATCCAAATTCAGAGGCCTTCAAGCTACATATTCCAAGACTCTATGATTATCTGTGGCTTGCTGAAGATGGCATGAAAATGCAGGTCTTGAAATAGTGCTAACCACTCTAGCTCATCTTTCTACTATATGACCAGTAGCAATTTTGTGCTCCGCTGAAGTTTATTGTTAGTGAAAGGGTTTAAGGGTCAAGATTTTACCAACATGTGGTGGTTCTCATTTCTTGTACATATTGGAAACCTTGTTCAATCTATTGAGAATGTATGAAATCATTGCAGGGTTATAATGGAAGTCAGTTATGGGACACTGCTTTTGCTGCTCAAGCAATTATTTCAACAAATCTTGATGAAGAATACAGTCGCACTCTTAGGAAAGCACATGACTTCATAAAAAACGCACAGGTGATTCTCTTGTTTAATAATAACTATTGTCAAATAGCACAAGGTTTTGCTATTTGGATTCTTCGTGCTTAAGTTGACCCTTTTTTATTGACTCCCTTCTCTTTGCTTTAAAGGTTTTAGATGATTGCCCAGGAGATCTGGAGTACTGGTACCGCCACATTTCAAAAGGGGCTTGGCCTTTCTCAACTGCCGATCACGGATGGCCCATCTCTGATTGCACAGCTGAAGGATTGAAAGTAATAATTGATCAAACATAAAAAAATCTGTTAGCTCATTTTCGGCATTGCAACTTAGTTTCTATTTCTTTCTTAGGCTGCTCTCCTACTGTCGAAACTTCCCTCAGCTGTTGTTGGTGAGCCACTTGAAGCAAAGCGATTATATGATGCTGTAAATGTCACGCTTTCTCTACAGGTAACTCAATTTTCTTTTATCTTACTTATATGACCCAGTTTAGTTTATGTGCCTATGCATCCCTATTTGTTTATTTAAAATCTCAGTAGGTGATGTTTTTCATCTCAGAAACAGTAATATGCACCTTCCATCTTTGCTGACTCTATGAATAGCTTTAGTATAATTTCATTGTGATGAAATCCTGTAGAAGAGAAAAATGGATGTTTTGTCTGGATGTCATATTTTAAGTGCACCTATCTGACTAAATTAATGATTTTGGTGGTTCAAAAAAAGTTATTATATCTGGAGAAATTTTATGGAAGGTCAATGGCTAGAAGAGTTTGAAGTCTTCCAATTCCTTGAAGTGAAATTACCGCTAAAGTTTCTCTTTGTAAACCATCTGAAAAAGGAGAAGAAAATTATGGTAATCGTGTTGCAACAACTAAACTTTTAAGAGACTCTGGTAAGATCATCATTGCAACTAATGAATATTTTTTCTTTGGCTGATGGGACGTAAACAGTTAGTCTTGAACCATTAGAATGAAGTGGGACTAGGCAGCTTGGTTTTAGGAACAATGTCTTAGTACCCTTATGGTCATTATTTTATTTGGGTTTAGGAATTCATTTGAAGAACAGTCTAAATGTTTTTTTACAAGCATCCAACAAAAAATCAATTGGCAATGAGCAGAGAGGCCGTTCCTCATATACTGGTTTTAAAGATAATAATTAATCAATGTGGACAAACTCTTAACACTTCCCGCATTTGTGACCCCTAACCCGTCGTGGAGAAGTAAACAACAGATCCATAACATGCGGATCATAGCGAAACAAGGTGCACTTAAGGCACAAATAACATGGCAAACAACCAAGAGAGACTTGTACAAAAGCATCTGAAACCCTAGCTCTGATACCGTGTTCAAACATTGAACTCAAAATCGATTGGCAGTGAGTGAGAGGCTGCCCATATTAGTTTTAGAGGTAATTATTAATCAATGCAAACAAACTCAACATTTTTATTCCATGAGCAGTTTCATAGTAAAAGGTTCTTCTGACTTCAGACTTATTGAGTAAAGGTGAAGTCATGGATACTCATTGTCATTGGATATATGTAGGTTTATCTAGGTTTACTGGGTTCGGCTTTGTTTAAATCTTTCCGACTGGTAAATTCATATTTGACATCAGTTTTGAGCCCCAAAGTTGCTATATTATCTTTTAATGGGCTTTTTATTTTGATTCCAATATTCTCTAGAAGCAAAAAGGTTTTAAGACAATATGTCATGCATTAGAAGGAGGATGTAGCTCTTTCCAATGGTCCTAATTTTAGAAAACTGTAGGTTTACAAAATCAATTATTGTTTTCTTTTGATTTGAAGGCACTCATTGACTGTTTAAACTCGTACTATGTTTCGAAGGTCATAATTTTCAAGTGTGCTTCTTGTCCATATACGCTGATCTAACTTGTATCTGTGGACTGGATTTGTCCCATTTTGATTTAGTTGTCTGTTGTTCTCCCTTTTCAGATTTGACCTGTATTGTTGGGCTAGCAACCTTAGAGCATAAACCAATAGGGAATCTCTGCGAGAGCTTTTCATGTAGTCCCAATCATATTCTCTTATACTTTGAGAAAATCTTATTATCTTATACTTTTAGAGCGTTGTACATGCTACAGCGGGTATGAGTGTTGGTATGTTAGGCTTTTAGTAAGTTTGCATTCATCCAGTGGTTAGCCACGTGCATGATCATGGATCTTGTCCTTGTGGACATTGGCAAAGTACTTTAAGATTGGGGAGGACATGCGTGGAGATTGAATAGTTCTGGTCCTGGGTTATAAAAGTTTGTAGTTTCTTTGGCATCTTGATCGATTACTGGTCAATTTTGTATTGTCCATGGTTCTTTTCCGTAGAGTTTGGGTCTCCCACAATACAGATTTCCTAGTCTCTCTTGTGTGATTGCCTTTTTTTATTGATATGGGTTATATCTAGTTTAGTTCAGATTTAAAGACTCTTGCCAATTTTCTATACTGATATTGTGCTACTTAAGACTGAAAATTAGTCTCTTCTGTTGTGCTTTTTGCCTCACTTGGGTTCACCTCACTGCTGTCATTTTGATTTTGATTGTATTGAAATGTTTCCTATTACAAGTTTTCCTTATCTATTATTGGGTTCACATGCCAAAAGAAAAAAAGATGGAGGGAAACCTAAGGGGTTCTGCGGACGTTTAGAATTAGAAAGAAATGTTGAGGAAGTGAAAAAGATCGATAGACCATTAATGTGAGAACCTAAGTAGACGGGGTAGTTTTGTGATTGGGCTTTGTAGCTCGTGGGGTTTAATGTAAGGTATTGAAGAAGAAACTGGAGCTGAGTTTGCTGGCACAGAGTTATTTGAAGGCAGAGGCCTGGCATACAACCATGGATAGCATCGAGATTACCTTAGTTGATCTCGGCCTTGTAATATATTTTGAAAGCTTAAATGTCCAATTCATGTTCTCTTCTGCAAAGATATGATCAAATTTAACTTTTGTACTTAATCAAATTTATGCTTTTTTGTCCGTAGCAATTATTCTATGTCCTTCTGGATTTATGGTGGGAAAGCTTTCTGTTTAATTATTAAATGATGTTTCAAAATTAGGGCCGTCATATCAATGCCGCAATTTCAATCCAAACTTAGGGTACAAACTATGTCATAGCATGAACAAACATTTGGCTAAACTCTTGATTCTGTAAGCATGCTAAGCATAGCAAAAAAGCTTTATGAAGTTAGCTTCATCTTTATGTAAGTTATAAAACTATCCTGGATGGGGTATGGCTAGGGTACATATTGTAGTATGACAAAAAAATGTAGAAATAACTTTGGTATGTGTTTTGCGTACCTTGGTATGCATGCATAGTACATTCCCGGTATGGCTAAAGACATGGTTTTAGAAGTACCCATGCTTCATAGGACACTACGTATGCCACCACCACTTGTCTCAATCCCCTTTACGCGTGGCAACGATTGCTTAAAGTTTGAGTCATCTATCGTTGGTGGGCTCTCTTTGATATTTGAGCAAAATAACATGAAAATGTGCCATGAATGCATACTTATATACTGAACTGTTTAATAAAAGTAGGTATTATTTTGTCGGCCTTCTTTTATTGAAGCGGCCTATGAATGGAGAGATGAATGTAGATACTTGCAAAATGTTTACTCATGAACATGTGTGGTGAGAGATCATTGGGGAGGAAAGCAAGAGAAGATAAAATAGCCCAGGATCATACCAGAGAGCAATCTGCCCATTATGTGCATATGCATGTATGTTTATCACTTTGTATCTCTTGTACGTAGATCGAGTTCAGTTACATATATTGACATGCTTGTTTCTGTTGTTTACCAGCTATTCAGGTGTGACTCAGTTCTTCAAATTATATCATCTGTCTCTTTTTATCATGTGACTTGCATTTTCTTGGTCAAGTTTTATTCCCCTCTTCATGATTCTAAAGATTAAAACATAATTTATGAATCTCTGACAAGCTTTTCTTGTATCTGTACAGAATAGCGATGGTGGCTTTGCAACTTATGAACTCACAAGATCTTACAGGTGGTTGGAGGTATCGTTTATTATTTATTAGTGCACTGTCGTGAACCATGTACCTTCCAAGAAATTGAATATCAACCTTTCCATACTATCATCTCTTTCTCAAGAGCAACTGGATTGATCTATCGTCAACTGGCCATTCCTCCGTCCAAAGTGGTGCTTGTCCTAGTGAAAGAAGCTGTCACTTTTTAATTGACGGTATCTTGTGATTGCTTCTATACAGTAGGAAGCATAAATTGGAAAAAATTAAAAAATACATGTCAGGATCAGGAAGAAGTCATAAATATGTCGTCCTTAATTGTGAGTGGGGTTCTATTCTGACCGCCAGAATATACTGCCACTCAACTTCTTCACTTTTACTGCTTTTTCCATAATTGGAAACATGATAGATTTTTTTCTTTTTGTGTGTGTATGTTTCCAGTTCTTCAACCCTGCTGAAACATTTGGTGACATTGTCATTGATTATCCGTAAGAAATCATCTCCTCTACGATAATTATTTCCATATCCGTATTGGTATGGAATCTATCGATCATTATGATCAATAACCAACTACAACTACTTGTAGTTATGTTGAATGTACCTCAGCTGCAATTCAAGCTTTGGCTTCATTTAAGAAATTATATCCCGGGCATCGGAGAGAAGAAATAGAACTTTGTATAGAAAGAGCTGCTATGTTCATTGAAAAGATACAAGCACCAGATGGCTCATGGTTTGTTTTCTGTTTGCTTGTTAATCAGTAATTCATTTAATTGGAGAAAATATGCAATCATTTATTCCGAAAATCTACCATATAAATATAAGTTAAGGTATGTAGTTCCTCAATAGGTATGGCTGCTGGGGTGTTTGCTTCACCTATGGTGCTTGGTTTGGGATTAAAGGGCTAGTGGCTGCCGGAAAGAACTACCATAGCTGTTCTAGCATCCGTAAGGCTTGTGATTTTCTGTTATCCAAACAGCTTGCTTCTGGTGGTTGGGGAGAGAGTTACCTTTCATGTCAGAACAAGGTTAGTTCCTTAATATTTGTGTCTTCTTTTCATTCATAATGCATGGCAATTTTAGGTGGACTCTACTGGACATGTACTGATGTAAGATTGTAACACTAGAATTCAACTCATATAGCTTTTGGCGCTTTTCATGTGTTTTGAGTTAAATTTGGGGAAGTAATGGCCAAAACATGAATAGAGAAAACCAGGGTGATTTGGCCATGTTCAATGAAGGTGAGATAAAAGAGATGAGCTCTTTTGTGGAGCTACTAAAGTTATGACTGCAGAGTTAAAAAAAAATTACTTAAAAAATAAAATAAAAGATATAGAGTGAGGCAATGCATGCTGGGTCTGAAACTGTGCCCCTTGCACCAACCAATACAAAAGTGGGGTCCTGTGATGGATATGTAATCGGGCATGGTTTTCTTGAAGTTTCGCTATTGTTATCTCTGTACGTCTCAACTAGTTTTTCCTCCAAATTTTGACTGTTTAGAATCGCGAATGAGGTACATTTACATGTATTTCCCAGTTCATGAGCATAATAGACCTTAAACTTGTAGCAAAAGACATGCGATGCTTCCTGTAGAATCCCTCCACCAACACCACCCAGTGAGAGTTAGGGAGAAAGGAAATGTGGAAGGTTATTTTCTTTCATTCTCTTGCTCTAGATGAAGTCCACTTATCCAATGCTATGAACTCTGTCTGTAACAGTCACGAGAGTATGATGTGAAGTACCATACCTTATGTTCGAGATGATACAAACAGGTTTATCATGTTTTAACGTCAATAAAGAGGTGACAGTGATGAATAACCACTATGGCACAATGATTTCTGCAACTTCAGGGCTGTACTTTAATACAAGGACTTTGGATGAAACACTCAGTTACCATTGCCCAGATTAATGCTCCGTCTTCAAATGTTATTTCTAATCCAAGAATTCATTTGATGCTTTCTGTGCAGGTGTATTCAAATCTGGAGAGAAACAGGTCTCATGCAGTACATACAGCATGGGCTATGCTGTCTCTCATTGGTGCTGGCCAGGTGCACGGCCTCTCTGCAGTACTTTCACTAATATTAACATAGGATTGCATTGTGACCAGGGAGAGACCAAGTTGAGCTTGAGAATTACATTAATACCCTTACATAATTGTGATGCTCTATACGGAAATAAAATTTGTTAGTGCGCCCATAAAATATGCAAGATCCCCTGTAGGTTGATCTTTAATAGGTTCCAGTTAGAGTGCTATTTTCGCTCTTTTTTGTCCAAAAACCAGATCCCCTGCATGGTAGTGCCCCCTTAAAATTTCACAAGATGCCTTCTTCCCATGTATGTTGATATTTATTAGCCTTTCCTGAGAGTGATAATTTTCAGTCTCTTTTTCTCCAGATACGCACCTGTTTATCAAAAGATAGCACTAGACATATCCATCTGTGAATTTCATACCATTTTTTCTTATGAAAATGATTGATATGTGTCCCTGCTATATTAAGTTTATGGTTCTGCCACTGATTGTGATGCCTTCCATCACTTGCTAATAGGCTCTGCCTCCATCTTCGTCAGTAGGTATTGTCTTAAAACTACTGCTTGGGAAAAATAAATTTGATAAAATTCCGTGGGGTGTCTTAGATCACTGCAGTTTATATCTATACACGGATTCTTAATCTAGATGCCCACGTAGTTTTAACACTGGTAGTGGAATTCAGTTTATCCGTCTTTTATTGGGACTAATAGCAAGATGACTATATATATATAATGTATCCATTTCAGACCACCTGCGGAATTATAAACTTAAAGAGTATGATCCGTGCAAAAATATACTATTCCTTCGCCTTTATTATGTTTCTGGACATGTTATGTGATAGTTTCAATCAAATTGTTTTGGTGATCAATCTCATTTTGTTGGTGCGTAAATAGGTCTTTCGATATGTATTTGCTTTTCCAATTTCATATTGCTGTTATTTCTGTGTTCTTGGTGCAGACCGAGAGAGACCCAACACCACTGCACCGTGCAGCAAGATTTCTAATTAATTCTCAAATGGAGAATGGAGATTTCCCACAGGAGGTAACTCGGCAATGCTTTCTTCCTAGCCTACTTCATTTGAAATCCTTGTATGAATGCTTTGTTTGCATTCTTGGAAACATTTGCTGCATTTTCTGTGCTTGGTACATCTCAAAACAGATGTTCACATAGATTCTTTTCGCGTTCAACGGAAAACAAGCTTAAAATTAGTCTGACCTATCCAACATCATGGCAGAACGGGAAGTTAAAGTCTGAGACCTCACAACTAAGAATCCGTATAGTGGGGATTGGAGTCACTTTATTGTATACCTCTAGTTTCTGTGTTTGAATCTTGCATTCGTAAGGAATTGAAAACGAAGTTACTTTTCATTTTACTTTGGGACAACAAACCTATAATGTATTCTTTTGATAACTTTATATTCAGATTCCGAACCTAACCAAAGAAAAGGGAATAATGAGCTTTTTCTGTTTAATTTTCTTTCCCCATGTTTTGTTTTATCGTTCCCTCCACAAGTCAAAGTATGTAGTGTTGGTAAATCTGATTGATTCTTTGATGACGTAAATAGTGGAAGCCAAATGGAAGATTACACTTCATCGGATATACAAGTGCACCTTCACTTGAATAAGTATTTGTTTTTCGGGACTAAAATGTTGAATGTTTCATTTTGGATTTTCAGCTAACACTTTTTTCTCGTGCAGGAGATCACGGGGGTCTTCAACAAGAACTGCATGATCACTTACGCTGCATACAGAAACATTTTTCCAATTTGGGCATTGGGAGAGTACCGATGTATTGTACTTCAGGCCCAATGAAAATTTCCATTGAATTAATCTTCTGTAGCATTTGCATATTGGTTTTTAGTATTTCCAGTTACTCGTGTATCATTTCCTACTTCAGCTTCCCTTTTTCTATAATCAATAGTTGACCCGAATGTCTTAGAACTCACAGAAGATTGATGTAAATGTAGTATCATTTACAGCTGAAAGTTTTTGCAATTATCAGCTTGCAGATTTCTAAAATTGCAATAGCTGATACAGTCACTTTTCCGAACCACGTTCATTCTTTTTCAGCACAGGTATGAATACACTTCATATCTTGGGATGATTTTTCTTTTCCTTTTTTCGATGTACATTAGAAATAGGACCCGATTTACTTCCGTTGCTGGGCAGCAGCAACATCCTCCTACCAGTGGCGTGGTCGGGAATTGTTCTAAGTGGGATTGATTTTTGAACACAACCTCAATAACTTTTGTCCCACATTAAACAGGGATAACAGTACAAGATACGTGGATACTGTAAGTCTGTAATACAGATTAAAGCAAGTTTTTACATGTGACATGACCAATTGTATAATTCAGAAACTTCGTCATTGCTTGTTTGTTGTCTCGGTCATGGTGCATAAGAGAATTTTAATGCACGTTGCTGGAAAAGCATGTCAACATGTTGCATACCGTACTTTAAATGCCAAAATTAACCTTGTTTGGATGCAGGAATATCGATATCATTTATTTTCTTCTTACAACGTGAAATTCAAATTGTAAATGTAAATGCATCAAGATAGAAAAAGAAAACTTGTAGTGGCGGCGTCTGCCACCACTGCGCCAAGGGTGCTCGGCAACTGCCTTCAAGCTTGCGACGCGTTAAAACACTGGAGTGGTTCACTTATGAGAATTATGCATGTTTCAGAGCGAGACCAATTGGAATCTGGGGTCTTGTTGTGCCCAGGTAAGTATATTTAGGATAGAATCATGGCACAAAGGGAAAATTGAATTCCATACAAGAGTTGTCAAGACTACAAACTCAAAAGATGTAAAATATACAGAAATAAATTAATAATTGTTTCCAATAATATAAATATCAATGACACTGTCTCCTGGCATTAATCTCTAGGATCACATTCATTACCTATAAAAGAGTTAATTAATAACAAAAAGATAATATAAAACTCAAACAGGATTGCATGTTAAATAACAAAAGTAACGAGGATTAAAATTTGTCTCACGTTCAAACATATAGATTTTTTAGTTTGTACAAAAGTATACAATTCGCAATAGGTTTGATAACACAAATGTACTAGTGAAAATTGCATGCAATACGTGAGACTCCGCCACAATTGATGACAAACGCAACCTAAGCAGAAACTTAGTACAAGTCCATTCTCGTCTCTAATATTTACAGGTGCTTATCGCAAGAATACTCGCATCCGGAGTACCTCCTTTAATTCCAAGAACTTGAACCGCATAAAATCCTAGACTTGAACCTGTTATAACCCTCGAACTTGAACTGAGTATATTTACAGACTTCCACCAAGAGACTGCCCACACATTGGGCACCCAGGAGTTGGGTTCATGGACTAGCACTGATGGGTCACTCACATCCTGTCACTTTTTACAAACTCGCACCGACAGAATCATACAAACACTAATCCAGAATAATTACAACATTGGCCCATGACCATATGAACATCAAACCACTTGTTCCAGACCCAAACAACAAGCAAAATGGAACAGAATAACCAATAAACTTGAAGGAATGAAAGAAAATATTTTCCAGTATTCATCAAGGTCGCTAAGTGCAAAAAACATGCCCACTGTCTCGAAAATAGATCCTGAAATTTAAAGAGCTCGTTCAAGCGGCCTTTTTGAATTTCTATCATGCTCCAAAACACGAATAGAATATCCCTAGACAACCAGTTTCATTAGAATATGTTCGATTTTATGCAAAAAAACATCACAAATTCATTTACCAATCAATGTATATACATCGAGGCACGTAACAATGATAGAAACATTGATTTAATCAATTTTAAGCTAAATTCAACATGAAATCCTACCTTGAATCAAGAATATAATGAAACCCTAGTTCTTGCATTTTTCCCTAATTTCTCGTGAACACGATCAATCATTGGCTCGACTCAAAGTCGTGTCGCTGGAATTGACCTTCCTCCTTTGCATTCTTTGAAAATCCAAGAGGCAAACGTTCGATCAAACCCGACATTGAAACCACACGCACGAGACTAGGAGAGAAATGATTGACAGACTTTTTGGGTTTGTTATATGACAAAATTAGGTTTGAGTATGATTATATAACCGTAAAAATATAATTACGGCTAAGCCCTTCAAGTTTCATAAAATCTCAATTCAAACTTTAAATCTCCAGAATTATCATTAAAACTCCAAGAATTCTCAATTTTTTAATAATTACTTGATTTAGGAAAAATATTTAAAATTCAGGACCGAAACGTTCATCACAAGCATTCTTCCATTATATTATGCACTAATGTGATAAATGCTCTAGGGTGACTCGTATAACATCGTTCTATGCTTCCAATTGAATTTGAGAGACCCGCATTTGATGTGTTTTGCTCTAGTAATATCCCAATCTCTAACAGTAATGAGGTCAACGTGAGAAACACTCGAGTGATATACTTGACAACTCTTAATTAGACTTCACTTCCATACGTTGGTGGGAGTCTTTCTCCATGCGACATCTGTAATAGGACAGAGGACTTATCGCAATGTTCACGAACTAATTTATTGTCCCCATCGTTTTGTAACATAAGGGTTTCTTTTAAATAGAAAGATAAATACTAAAGCAGTAGAGCACGATTTTATTATTTCAGGAAAGCTTTCAAGGATAAGTGAATTGCAATCATAGGAGATTAGCGGCACTTACTTGTTTACTGTACGGGCTTGCTTCGCTTTAGTCTCTTGTTCCAGTCTGTTTTGGGCCTTGTATGTGTCGACACTCTCATAAATTCACCAATAAGAATGCGATATGTGGCGTAGCTCTTTGGGAACATCCGCACACGATAAAATGCGTAAAAAGCCTAAATGGCATCACTCGAGCTTCGAATGCAGTTAATTAACTGTCGCATGCATAATGCGAAGTGACAACATTTCGCTTGCATTTCAAACTGCCATGCATGGGCACAAACAAAGGGAAAGAAGAGGGCAGAACATGCGTCATGAGCATTAGGAAGAAAATAGGAAGATGACCGAAGTGGGGAAATCACATTTGGCTCTTATATCGAAGGTAGGAAGACATCATGGGGTTTCGATCGGGAAAATCCAAAGGAAGAAGCAACATCCAACACTAGTGGCCTATAAATAGGACCAAGGGTGGAAAGAAAAATGAGGACAAACCCCCCACACAACTTGTTTTTTTATACTTATCTTTCATTTCCTGCACTTAGTTTAACCTAGCGTAGTCGTAGTCGTAGTCATAATAGTAGTTATACTAGTACTTGTATTCATAACCTTAGCAATTGTCCATAGGAGTAGCTCATAATCCTTAGTTTGAAGTAGTTTGGATCTTTTGCATTTCTCAGATGTAAGTTTGTTTTCAAATTTATCATTCGAAGTCAGTTTGTTTCACATTCTCTATGACTGTTCATCTTCGTTTTTTGATTTCGAGATGCCACGTGTCAACACTTTAAAAAAATTCTCTTCGTTGAGGTAAGAGAATAGACACCACAAACGCCTGATAATTGTTAGTTTAATTGTCACAATTACAAGTTTTTTTGAAAATACTAGTTACACTCTTTTTCTGGCATGCTCGCGCATCATTTTTGCCTTGGGAGATATTAGAGCCAACAATATGATCTAACTATATTGTAGCCTTTGAATGTAAGCACTATTACAAGCTCTTGTATTCAATTTTGGACATAAATGGGCCAAGCTCTAATGCATGTAAAGTCAAGATTAGTGTTGATGGCTAAGCTCTAATGCACGTAAAATCAAGACTGGTGTTGATAGCCAAGCTCTAATGCACGTCAAGTAGAGAATGGTGTTGATGTCCTACCTTATAGGTCGTTAGAGGGCAAAGTCGATGTAGAGCATTTGTCCAGATATGTATCTCTCATGTTTTAAGAAACCAGATATTATCTTTCATGCGCTTTATAATTGAGTGAGCGTATAGATCTAAAATAAAGTCTCGATATAAAATCGAGACAGTAGTTTTAGGTGCAGACTCTCCATTTGTGTAGGCTATAGTAGTAAAGGCAAGGGGCTATAAAAGTAGAGATAAATGAACCACCAAAGATAGAGGTAGCAATATCAATGCCAACAACATGGACGAGTGGAATACGTTTCTTTTCAAGGCAGTATATAAACGTTTAATCGAGTAAAAAACAAGGGTTTGTTTACCCATGTCTACTTTACCGAGTCTCACTAGCAATTGATTTGAAACAAAACTAGAATAGGAAGCAATGACATTAGCAAAGGCGGGAACATCATATTTAGTAGATGGCTCACTACCTCTTATACGTTCGAGTTATATAGTAGTTTCTCATCCTTGTAACATAAAGTGTGTTTAAAAAGAAATGCTCCTTGGCACTTAATGTACAAAAAAAAATATGCTCAAGATAAAGGATGTTCGAACGAGTTCCTAAGGGCATGGTTGTTAAGTCATAGAAATTGTCCAATCCTATCATCTCGGATATGACTATTTGAGTTTGTCATATCCAAGGTTGTTTACTTTTTTGCATTCCAAATATGATATCTGAAGACCACTTTATCTCTATGGAGGGGATAAAATTATTTCACCCCTTCTTCCTATTATGTCTTATCCCCTACTACTTAGTGTCACAGCCAAAGATTTTTATCACTTGCACACCGTACAACACTTAGGCAAATGACTCTCAAAATGCCCAAGTCAGTCTTTCCACCTAACTATCCTACCCAACCCACACAAATGAACCACTCTCTCACTCACTCTAAGACAAGAGAATTAGGGTAAGGAAGCTCTTCACTATTAAATAATCAATCTATACAAACTATACAAAGCTCTCACAAGTCTCTCCCTCACACTTGATCTCACAACTCTCAAGCTCTCTTGGATGCCTCACTCTAACTCTCCACTCTTGGATGGTTCATGCAAATGAGACATTTCACCTATTTATAGGCTTCAAGGAACTATCTAGCGACACACACATTCCACCATGTCCTAGAATATCCTAATATTCTACACAAATCCAGCACAAGGAAGAATTTATCCTACCACTCTTAGATGTTCCATAACCTTCTAGGATCCTCTTGAATCCTCAAGCGACTTCCAGCTTATTCTGTAATATTCTAGACATTTCTAGAATTCTCTAACTACATCCAACTATTTCTATGACCTTTCATACCTTTCCATAATCCTCCAAACTTGATTAGGACATTCTGAACCTTTCTGGACTCTTTCACAGTATCCTAAAACCTCCTTCAATCTTTCACCAACTTCTAAGATCTTTCAATGTCACGAAAGTTGGCAGTCCGCGACATTAGGCAAATGTTATTATTAATTACGATAATACTATTATCAACTATAAAAATATCATTCACCTACTCATATCTACCATATCATTCTTCTTAAAAAATACTCAAATAAACTTTTTATAAACTATTCATCCTTCTCTAATAGTTTTTTTTATTCTATTATATTCTCTTCTTACTACATCTATTATAACTCTTCTGATACTTTGTTGTTGAGGAAAATGATTATCCTCCGCCAGGTTTAACAGGTGGGTAACCCTTTGGGCCTAGGTATCGCAAAGTCAACTGAAGGTTCAAGTTCAAATTCAAAGCCAATTCAACTTAGAATAAAAAATTTGAGGTTGAATAAAATTCTAACGATAAAAGGTAAATTCTTGGATGCTAGCGGTCAATCAGAAGACACTTCTACTTCATTTCTAATGAGGAATTATAGACTTAAGAAAATTCTAATTGATCAAGTTACAAAGTCTATAAATAAAAGAACATATTCATTGTGAAAGTTACATGCCGACATGTAGTTTGTAGTGATTACACACTAAAAGATTCTTGTAATCTTAATTATCGAAATGCATTCTCGTCACAACAGCGAAGAATTTTTTTGACTATTTCTTAACTTCAATATCACAAGTGTCAACAAAGAGAATAACCACAAACTCATCTGGTGAAGTTGGAGATGATGAGATACGAGTGGATGATATTCGATGAATGAAAGAGACAAAAGAAAACATGTATAAAAATCTACCTCAAATTCTACTACTTTCTGGGGTAGAAGTATTTAAGTTAATAATTGCGTTTCCCTCATCATAGGATTGAAGCTGGGTTAAGGTTTCCCGATATGGCCTGTTTGTCTATTACCACTACTGGTGCCACAGTAGCAATAACCAATACTCGCTTTGGACACTGCACTCTTCCTAGCTCTTATAACCCCCAAAACATAACCAAACACTCCCTAAACCGTCATCCAGCGTCGTCAACAAGTAGGATCTCCTCGGTATCTAGAATCAGAGCGGCGACGGCAGATAACATGACAACAATCACTGAGAAACACGGCGTCAAGGTTCATAGGAATCCTCCCGAGTCCAAGCTCGCCTCTCTCTCTCTCTCTCTCTCTCTCTCTCTCTCTCTCTATGTATGCACAGGCAGGGACATATTCCATACACTGAGCGCTATGAAATGGAATAGGAAATAGATTTCAAGACAACCTAGAGAGTGATTATATTATGAGTTGTCCTTGATGAAAGCTTGGATCACCAAATTGTGTTGATTTGGATGCTCTTAAAGGATCTCAAGATGGATGACACAGTTCAGAAGTTGAGCCA
>JABCMJ010030596.1:0-11768 GCA_014822125.1 Arbutus unedo | reverse complement strand
GCTGCAAATGGGCAGTAGTTGGTTTTCTTAAGTTTGAATGTCTTATAGATTTAGGTTTGTGGATTATAGCCAGAGTTTGTACCTCATTGAAATGATTTGAGTACATGTTAAACTACTTTCTCCATGCATTAAGGGATTCTATTGTATGACGGCTTCAGACCAGCACCAGCTGTCTCTGTTCTCTCGTATATGGGCCACTTCAACTTGTAGTTGTGCTATTAGATTACGAAGTGTTAGTGATAGAGATTTTCCACAACGTTTTTAGCATAGTTTGTTTACATTGTGCATAGAAGCTGCCCAAGGGAATAATTGCTTTTTTATTGACACCTCAGGACTGAACATTAACATGAAGCCTGTAGTTTATGAAGAGTATGGAAATGGGTTTTTTGGGTGGGTCTTACTTGTGAGATGATATAATTGGTTAGTGGCCTCTGGTTGTGCACCATGCCTAGTAATCTTTACCTATTCTTGTTAGCACTTTTCTTTCGGGTTTCCGTTTAGTAATCATTGTATTGTGCATCTGCTGTTGCTCTTTAATCAAAGTTCAGACTTGAATTTTCATGACATTTTGGAATTCAAGAGAAACCATTAGACTTCTTTCTCCATCCACTGGCTTGAAAAGTTTAGTTTCTCAAAGTTTTTGGCTTGAACACTGTTTTGCTTAATAAAGATGAGAATATCAGCATTGATTTGTCCTTGTTCACTGCTTGCTGTGCTCAAAAGTGACTGTTTTAGGAAGAAAATGACATGAAGTGATAATGCAGCCTTTTTTTACAAGGGAAAATTATCCTTTCTTATCTGTTATTGTGATACAGATTCTTCTCTTTCTCATCAAATAGAAATGCTTATCAATGAATGACATTTCAGAAAAGAAAAGGGGGAAAATTCATGTTGGCCTGGTTCAATCCACAGTCTATACTTTAAAAAGGATGGAAGAATCTTCTATTTTTATTGTTTGATTGATTTTGAAACTTTTATTGTTTAACATATCTACAAATCCTTTATTGTTTTTTCCATTTTCGATATCTGCACTTTTTAAATTAAATAACGCTCAATATGTTTACCGTTTGACTCTTACCAACTTTTATGCCCGCTCCATTACAGCTGATAGCACAAAAAAGGCCGACCCAAAGGCACAGGCCTTGAAGGCTGCCAAGGCTGTGAAATCAGCTTCTTCGACATTCAAGAAGAAAGCTAAGAAGATCCGAACTACAGTTACGTTTCACAGGCCAAGGACATTGAAGAAGGACAGAAATCCCAAGTATCCACGCATTAGTGCACCTGGAAGAAATAAATTGGACCATTATCAGATCCTGAAATATCCACTGACTACTGAGTCTGCAATGAAGAAGATTGAGGATAACAATACCCTGGTTTTCATTGTTGATATCCGTGCTGACAAGAAAAAGATAAAGGCTGCAGTGAAGAAGATGTACGACATTCAGACCAAGAAAGTTAACACTTTGATCAGGTAGCTATATCGTTTAAGACACTTATTTCTAATTGGCAACTATAGGGAAAGTTTACTTTTAAGCTCAACTGGATTAAATTCAAAAACCAAGTCGTTATAGTGGTTAGGCTTTTGAAAGAAGATATTCTACCACGTTGTTGGGTTTTTGTATTTGGGTCATGTTACATGGGCTTGGGTATTATGGTGTTGGGTGTGATATTCTTAAGGGCCGGATTCGTCTAATTCTCATGTTAAGGGGGACAATTTCTTATTTTTATTTTTCTCTTTTAGCTTCTTTTCTTTTTCAATAGTAAATTTATGTTTAGTAGGTTCTTTTGAGCATCAGAGCATTACATGCAATAATATAAGATGTGTATACGCCTACATTTGAATCCCTAAACATGCTTGCCCAACAACACGTTGAATACACATCCCATACTCTTTTCACTTTTCTAGTGCTGGACGTAGGTACTTGGCAGAGTCTGAGGCATGGCTGTTTTAATGTCAGATTTTAATCAAGATTAACTCTACTAAGAGCATTTAAGTGCTCTGGTTATCAAGTTTGCAAACGTTCAGTTGTTCCACATAATGTGTTATTCGTACTTCATGACCAAAACTAAAATTTCTGAAACTAGTGTGGACAATTGGAAGAAACTTATCTTGTAAATCCTGTGATGCAGGCCTGATGGAACCAAGAAGGCATATGTCCGATTGACTCCAGACTATGATGCCTTGGATGTGGCAAACAAGATTGGAATTATATAATAGGTTGATTTCTATTGCCCTTTTTTGCTTAAGCAAAGTCATTTTGTGAGCATTCAGACTATTGTGTTAGTTGAATTGGTCTTGAATTAGCAATGCAGTTTTCCAGTCTGCCAGTGTTGACGTTTATCAGTGAGTCGAGTTTGACAATGAGATTCTTTCAGCAGTCACAGAAATTGGGATTGTTACAAATAGTTATGATGCATTTGCCTTCAATTTTTTGTTAGTTTTAGTCCTAGTTTTTAATTTTGATTTTCCAGAAACTAGATCTAAAGAATAAGCTCTATCTAGATTTAACCAAATACTATATATGAGTAAGTTATTTTTTGAGGAAAATCTATTACGTCGAAGCAAACGGAGCCTAAACATGGAAAAAAGAATGTCAGGCCAAACCTTATGGATAGCGGATGATTCTTGAACTGACTTTTCTTTTGTTTGCTTGTTTTATTAAAGGATAAGTCTATTAACACATCAAGTTGCACATTATGCCTACGTGATATTTTTATAAGACAAAATGTAAAAGCGGGTTTCATAAATTTTGATATGTGTTCAAATTAGTGAATGTTACATAAGTATAATGTGTAACGTGTGATGTGTAACATAGTGTATTAGTAGCATTGTTTTTTATTGAAGCAATGTTTTCTCTCTCTCTCTCTCTCTCTCTCTCTCTCTCTCAAAGAATGATATTTTATAATGCTCACTCTTCAACTTAATATATTGACATAATTACCTTTTTAGTATACTCCAGCATATTCTTCAGATATCAATTCGACTTTTGAAGAGTGGAAAATAGAATTTGAAGGGTATGATAGTGTTCGAAGCATCTGCTGGATTTAATTTTTTAAAGTAAATGTGCTGAAAGATGCCTAAAAATGCTCCTACTCTTTTAAATGGGTGAAAAAATCTCACTAAGCATTGACAATATGTTATAAGATTAAAAGCAAGAACATCAACAAAATTAGGACAAAAGCAAGAAAAAACAGTTTCTCCTCCCTTTTTTTTTTATGTGTGTGCACTTCTCTATAGTGCGGGTAAAATGATATTATTTTGCTTGTTTTGTCCTAAAAAATACATCGTTTTGATCTCCATGTATTTTGATAACAATTTAGTTGATAAGATAAAACGATGTAATTTTGAGGACAAAGCGAACAAAAAAATATTATTTTGTCCGCACTATAAGGAAGTGCATTATAATCTTCCTGAATCTGCCAAGGTAGGACGGCAATAAAATTTGTGACAACTGGGTTAGCTAAAAGAAATTTGTTAATAGTATTTATTTACGAAAGTGAACTCAAATCAGAATTTTCTTTCTATTCCAACCGATGGGTAAAGAAGCTTTTATGCACACTATACCTCTTTGCTAATTGGCAGTAATCCATCAAGCACTTGTGGAAGTCTGAGATGGACAGCATTTTTGTTACCAAATACAATCAGTATCACCACAATCGCCTAAATAATGGAAAATCTCTCTCTCTCTCTCTCTCTAAGTCTGAGATGGACAGCATTTTTGTTACCAAATACAATCAGTATCACCACAATCGCCTAAATAATGGAAAATCTCTCTCTCTCTCTCTCTCTCTCTCTCTCTCAATTAGAGCCAGTAATGCAATCCGCCTTAATCAATTTGAGGCCATAAGTGAAAAGTTGCTTTTTTAACGTATGAGAAATATGTCTTAATAATTCGGCTAAACAAAATGAAAATATCGAATAGTACTACTAAGATTTGGAGAGTTATAGTGCAGTTCCCTATAGTATGTGTATAGTGCGAAAAAAATAACATAATTATGCCTGCTTTGTACTCGAAACTACATCGTCAAAACGATGTAGTTTCGAAAGCAAAATGGATAAAACTATGTTATTTTACTTGTTTTATACGTGCACTATAAAGAACTGCACTTCTACTTTCCTGAATCTATTCTACTAATTGCACTGGCTTAATTTCTTTAGAAGCTATGGTCCTTCCGTATTTAATTATTGTTTTTTTAGGAATTATGTCAATTAATGATAGGATAAAAAGTATATATATTCGTAAACTTTTTTGAACTTCTTTTACAAGGCCGTTTAAAAAGATCTCAATTAAATTTTTTAATTGTTATGACAAAAACTTAAAATTCTAATTACGAGGATATGCTATTATTTGATCCAGACATAGACATAGCTCCCAAAAAAACCCCAATAACTAGGGACGAATGAAATAATATGTATCAAAATAGAGTCAGAGAGGACTTTTTTATTTATTGTTTGGTGTATTCAGATCAGTTTATATGTACTCCGACAAATTTATGAGAGACCAATTTCATTGTCTATCAATGAAGAAAAAAGAACTTTGTTTAGTAATTAGCATTGTGCACTACACCTCATGCATGTGTTCTATGTCTAGAACTTTGTTTGAAATTCTCAAAAGAGTAAAAATTTACTATATACAAATGAGAAAGTATTATACAGAATCAGGGGCGGACCCATGAAGGGGTTGGGAGGTGTCACGTGCAACTCCCATAGTTTATAAAAAACCAATTTTTTTAATACGTTTAACTGTAAGTCAAGACTTGTCGCGTAGTACTATGACACCTCCATTCTCTTTTGCTCTATCAAATTCTCTCCAATTTGTATTTTTGGTTATTGAATACAAATTTTATATTTTTAGTTGTTCATTTATTTTAATGGTAATACTCCCAAATTAAAATCCTGAATTCGCTACTATACGGAATGATGTGGCAAATCGATGTGCTCTCTTAGAATGTCGACCCTGAAAAAATCAATCAAAAAGGCTAACGTTGATGAGTTTTACCCGAATATAATGGCTTAATGCTATCCGGCAAACCAATCGAAAATTTGGAGATAGTTGTTAGAAAAATTATTTATACCTTTTGTGTTACTGTGAATGATTTAAAAATTACTTGAAAATAATTAAGTCTAGTGTTAGATATTATGTCCTTAAAACAAATTTATTTACGATTTAAATAGACTTCTATCTCCCATGATAAAATGAAATTCTATCAATGTAGCAATACAATCGATGAGCTTAGTGAACCAAATTATATTTTGTACTCTCTTATATGAAGACTCAATACTCAAAAGAATAGACGAGGAATCAATTCAAAGACGCCCAAATTTATGTCTCTAAAAAACCATTCTACAAATAATGAAAACACAAACTTATAGAAGTATTCATGACTTTTTAAAATAATCACAGAAAGACATGACACGATTATTTATTTGAATAGATTTTAACGATTAGACACAATTTTACACTTAATAATTAATCAATCAGAGCTTGTATAAAATTCAAAAAGAAATAAATTCTCAATGAATTTTTCAACTAATTGTACATGAAACTATTTAACTCTCGTTGGTTTCGCCTTCAGTTACCCAATACAATGCGTGTGGGTCGCAAGTAGTTGTGGGAAAACATTCAGTGTTTACGCTATAGAGGTTGGTCCAAAGTGACATTATATAGCATAAAATTGTTCGTTATTAACATGACTTATGTTGGCCAGGTCAGCGAGTCAAAGGGTCAAAAGGCTAGGTCAACAGACCATTGTCCTGTCATGTGGGGGAAAACCTAGGTTGCAAAAGAGAGAGAGAGAGAGAGAGAACTTACCGCGGCACAAGATCTGGGTCACGATGGTCTGACCCTATCACAACAAAGTTAGAGAGAGTGATGGATGCAACCAGAGTCTAATGCTATTCGGAGCATGGTACACATGGCTGAGGAAGAAAAGAGAAGGGTTCAGCAGTGCTTGAGGAATAAGCAAGAGCCTCATAAGGAACCTAATATTGAAAAATGAAAGACACCCAAAGACACGCTTGCTCCGTTCGCGATGATAGGCCCAGAGGGGCCTATTGAGGCTCGGTGACGCCATAGGTAAGGCAATCTTTGATCCATGTTGTTGTCCCCCTCGTAATGAGCTCTAAAGCAATCTTTCGTTATACTATAGAAGTTGACAAGGTTTTTAAATACCTTTTGTCTTTTGGCCTCAAAATTAAAATCCAAACTAATTAAGTGGGTATCTCCTTGTACAAGTGGAATGAAGCTGAACACAGATGGGAATTGGTATGATACTAACCGAAAAGCAAGGTTTGGAGGCCTCTTCTGGATGATCAAGGAAATTGGGTGTTGGGATATTACGGGAACTATCTTGCTCCTCAAATCTAGAAGCAGAATTATGGGAAATTTATAAAGGCCTTGCCATTATGTTGGAGAAAGGAATGTCGAACGTTAAGATTGAATCAGATGCCTTAGCGGCTGTCAAACTGATAAATGAAGAAGACAATCCAGAACATCTCTTGAGTACCATTATAAAGGATGCAAAAATCATTCTCAATGGATCAAATTCACAATTGGTCCATGTATACCGAGGAGTAAATGAATGTGCTCACCATCTTCCTAGAATTGGAGCTAAATAGGATGATGACCTCAAAGTTCCCGAAACCAATCCTACATCCATTAGAAAATTCTTCATTCGAGACGGGTTAAACCTTAGGCAGTTCCTACACTAACGTTTGTTTATGCTATGTATTGGGCTGCCAATGTAAAACTTTAATGTATGTTTCCGTAGCCTAACTATGGTGTTATCTTAAGTTAGGTGTTTAATATATTTCTGAAGTACCAAAAAAAAAAAAAGTGTCATTCATTATAGTGCAGAATGTGATAAAGTTACTTAAAATTAAGAATAAAATTTTCCATTTGGAATATGCTCGCTGAAAAGAGAGAGACACAAACTATCAATGAATCTAATCGATCTTTGATCACCCCTTCAAAGTTGATGTCATAATAATGTAAACCCCACCAAAGATTTAATTTAAATTTAATGTCATTAAAAGGTTAATCAATTGGTAACCCCACATATTCCTCCACTTCAATTAATCTTCATAGACATGTTTGCCTACTGCACTCACCCTTCTCCTCCTCCTTAAATATTAGTCAACATCAATGGTTTTTTAAATGCAACTGGTTTTTGGTTTCTACGCAAGAATTGGATTCGCCAATGAAAAAGTCCATTAATTTAGATCACATAGTGGAGTCCCTAGCTTTTTTATAATGGAGGACCAAGTGTAATCTCACTTATTTGATCTTATCCCCTTATGTATATCCCTGTATTGCAGCATGTTATATATATTGCACCTAAGCACAATTCCTTCTAGAGAGAGAGATAGAGAGAGAATATGTGAAGGGGAGTCCTCATTCGAGATGTATAACAACGTAAAGCTATATTTGTGTGTAATTTTCTTGCAATTTGGGTATGCCGGTATGGGTATCATCGCTAAGTTTGGTCTAAACCATGGTATGAGCCATTACACCTTCGCCGTCTACCGCAATGTCGTCGCCGCGGTCATCTTTGCTCCTTTTGCTCTGGTCTTGGAAAGGTCTCTTACCTTCGATCTCTCTCTCTCTCTCTCTCTCTCTCTCTCTCTCTCTCTCTCCTATGAGGTTTGACATGTCTCAGGTTTGATTATGAACTGGACCGAACACTTTAAATATCGAGATTTTGACAAAACCATAAATTTGTCCCTTTTGTTTCTATTTGTTCTTCTTGAAAAAATAGATGGATTTATCGGACTCTTTTACTTGTCGTAAAACACACATACTAACGTTACCATCAAATACTAACAAAAGTCAAACTATTTCAATTGATGCATTATTAGTACACGCGGCTACGATAGACACAAAATTCATACATGTATCTATCAACGTTACATAGCGATGAAATTTAATTCGGTCCAAATTAATCATACTGACCAATATTAAACATGCAGGAAAGTGAGGCCAAGGATGACTCTCTCAATCTTCCTCAAGATAATGTTACTGGGCTTATTGGAGTAATTATATTATTATGTCTTTAATTTGACTCAGAAACTAATCATTAATTTTTTTTATAATCAATCAAATTAATTAAGCTTTTTTTTCCTGTGTCTTATGCAGGCCTGTGTTAGATCAGAACTTATACTATGCTGGGATGAACTATGCAACGGCTACTTTTGCGGCAGCCATGTTGAATGTTCTTCCTGCCCTAACATTTGTAATGGCTTGGATATTTAGGTACTTAATAATAAAGGCCTGTTTGGTTCATATTGCCAGAACTCGTTGGATCATCAAAACTCATTTTGCCTAAAATTGACCCGTTGTGTGAAAAAGTTAAAAAATATTTAAATTAATGAGCAATACTACAGTCCTTGAAAATATTTCCAAATTTAAAATCGAAGGTTATAATCCATTTGAATTTAAAAGTTTACATATTCAAGTAAATCTAGCCCATTTATTTTGAATTATGAAAAACTTTCTTAAAAAAATTTATTCGACCATAGACTTTTTCAATAATAGGCTGAAATACACTCTAAAATTATGGAGTGCTTGCTGCATCAAAATTGACCAATTTTATGTCTGATTTTTTGTGCCTAAAAAGTTTTGTCAATATGGTTGGCACCACTTATAATTTTGTGCACCAACAGGTGAACAGACTTCGGTAGTCATTGTTTGCGTGGGACCATTTTAAAATTTTATTTCGATGATTAAAATTATTTATTTTTTCAAATTAATCTATTAGGGTATTATAAATAAATTTAGTTTAATTAGACATCGATAAGTGTTTGACTTAAAACTCTAATTTTTAGTTTGAAAAGTTAAAAATTCTGAAGTAAAAACTTCAAAATCTTTAGATTAATTACTTACCAATATTTAATCAAATTAAATTTTTTATTTGTAGAAATCCTAAAAAATCAATTCGAACAGAATAGAGAATTTCAATCATCAAAATGTGATCTCAAAGTGATCTCACATAGTCGAGGGTGAATGGAAGTTTGTTCATATGTGTGATGAACAGACCAAAATTGGAGAGGAAAATATGTATTCTTCTTTTGTTGAACTCGAAAGCGTTATTATTATGATAATTGGTAATTTTCAAGGTAAACTTAAATAAAATGCTAATTTAGTTTGATTAAGTTCATTTATAGTCTTACATTCACTCATAGGTATATGTATGTACGTATAAATATGCATGTAGCTTAGGCATGTTATGTGATTATTAATATGTCTGAATTAATTTATGCACATCTCAATTAATATGTATTATAATATAATATTTTGATGTGATTTTTGTAGGCTTGAAAAGGTGAACCTAAGAAGATTGCATAGCCAGGCAAAGGTGATGGGGACATTAGTGACAGTTGGGGGAGCCATGATCATGACATTAGTTAAGGGAACCCTAATTGATTTGCCATGGACCAAAATGAAAGGCTATGGCCATGATCAAGATACCATTGCTTCTGCAAATAAACAAGACCCCATCAAGGGTGCTCTTATGATGGGAGCTGGCTGTTTTTGTTGGGCTGCTTTCTACATCCTACAAGTAACACTAAATTAATTTCTCCGCCATTTTCATTCGAAAAAGTCTACTGTCCTCGAATTGGATCAAGAAAGTTTTTCCACAGTCAAAATTTAGAGTCATGATTCACTTGTACTTGTGATCTTATTAATCCAAGTGAATCATAACTATTGTTTTTGGATTTGGAAAAAATTTCTTGGTTCAATTTTTAGAACTAGAGCATTGCTCTTTTCATTCAATGCTGCTACTCAAAACTTATTCGATTTCGTTGTTCGTATATCTCAATGCACATTAAATTTACGATGTCGTGAAAATTCAAAAAATTCAAATTCCATTGAAATTGTACGACTGTAAATGCAATGAACAAGGAGCCAGACAGAAATTCTGAAACTCAGACCATTTACCCATTTACAAGGTGCAGCCTATTTACAAAAAGCTTCTTAATGAACACAATGTTTTAGTTTCATTAAACACCCCGCCATTGTTAACACATCAAAAAAATCGTGTCGTCATAAGTGGATGTTGTGGAGCACAGAACTCGAGTTATGTTTTTCTTGATTGGATTTCACTAAATCGTTTATAAAAGGACAAAATTCGTTAGTTCTAACCGGCCGTAAATAATCCAGAAGACACTTTAATGCTTAGGTTAGTTTTCAGAAGAAGGAAGAAAAACCAACTGAAAACTTGAGTGTAGATATTTGCGTGTACCTGAGAAAATAGTGTCATCTTTCCTTTCATAAGGGTCTTCCAAGGCTCACGTACCATAATGCCCGAGAATGTCACATCATGGACCGTCCAAACCAGAACAACAGCCACTTGCTCTACGCTCAGGCATCACAATGGCCATTGCACCACGTTTGGCAACTGCCTATCCCCCACAACCTAATGAATATCAGCCCATGTCATCACGTCTTGCTCGACCCACGCCGAGCACCATGTCCACGGTAGAGTGGCCAAGCGTACATCCTTGGAGAACTACGTACTTAACCAATCCCTCCCATATGTGTTGAGCACCGTAATGCCCCAGCTTCTTTCACACGCTGGTCATGGGCCTAGAAGTGGGCCTGAGGCATATCGTGCATACACATCAAAACTTCGGTTCAACAATGTTTGATTTGATAGGACTTGCCCGAAAAATAAGAAAGAGACCGAGTCCTGAATAGTCATTTGGCCCACGTGGGATCCACAAATTATTAAGAACATCACGTGTATCTAATGATTCCAGACACATCTGTGTCCGGATGTATCCGGAACATTTCTTAGCATTAATACTTAAAAAGAGGGGTTTTGATATTGTTGTAGGCATTCACATTGAAGTCATACCCAGCAGCACTCTCTCTCACTACTCTCATCTGTTTGATGGGTTCACTACAAGGGACTATACTCACCTTTATTGTGGAAAAGGGAAACACCTCTATCTGGGCCTTAAGATGGGATACAAAACTCCTGGCTGCAATTTATGGAGTAAGATATTCCTAATCCAGTTTTGTATTAATTAAACTCACACTCCTATATATATATATATATATATATGATATCCTATTTCCAGTGTTTTGACATTTGAACCGATAAGAGAGACGGATGATGTTTGGATGCAGGGGATAATCTGCTCCGGTGTAAGTTTTTATATTTCCGGAGTTGTTATAAAGGAAAGAGGACCTGTTTTTGTGACTGCATTTAACCCTTTAACCATGGTTATTGTTGCCATCTTGAGCTCTTTTATTTTGGCAGAGCAGATCTTCTTGGGAAGGTACCAATCACTTTCCTTTCTCTTCTTATCATCACATGATTTTCTATGACCCAAAAAATAAAAAGTTCAGAATTTTATGTTGACAGTGCGTCGTTATCTATTATGTCTTAAAACTATTATGAAATCATATCGTTATCATAATACTAATGTCTAGGTTTCTAGAGCACTGACTATGAAGATGGGATGATTTAAAACCATTTAATTAAGTTTGAAGCTTAGAAATTTCTTCCTTTTTAAGTTCTCACGTTCGAAACAATCAGTTTTTATGAGATCAATCTATACAGTACTTTGTTTTGATTTTAATTGGGTCTCTCACTAATAGACGGACAGATTGGTCTCCCATTGAACAATTGAAGTGCACGTAAACTGACTCAAGTGTAAAAAAAAATGGAATTATTGAATATCATGTGATCTAAAGGTGGGATAGATGGTAGGATAGAGAATTATAGACCAAACTAAACAGATAATAAATAGTTCAATCCAA
>JABCMJ010030586.1:0-11268 GCA_014822125.1 Arbutus unedo | reverse complement strand
GCAAATATTTGTCCATAAAAATTCTAATCAAGAAAGGGAATAATTGTTTAAATAATTCAAATAAATATTAATCCATTACATAAAATCATGGCTTTTAGTATAAAATCCTAACAATTTCATACTAGATCTTGCGGAGCACTTGGAGTATCCACTCGAGTATGAAGAGCCAAGACATGCAGAAGAAAACCTTGGTGGCCGCCTTATCCCTAGAAGCTTTGTTTAGTTTATTTTTATCAAAGGAATGTAAACCTCAATGAATATATATGTCAATTTTACTTCCACATTTGTAAAACTTTATTTACTTTATTTCTGTCATTTCATTAATAATAAAAATGCCTTTTCACAATTTACTCTTCTGTTGAATTAAAAATTGAATTAAAGGTTTAAATTCATGTTTTGAGAAATCAGAACGTTACAAATGGTATCAGAGCATAGGTTCACAACTGCGACCTTGGGTAGAATGGATCGATCACATGATCTGAGAGTTTGAACGTTTGGTTAGACTTTTCGAGTTATTAAGATATGGTATACATAAGTCTACTATATAAATATTTTTGGTAAATGTTGGCTTACGAGTCAGAGTAAGGTGTTTCATCGATTTCAACTCAGAATCAGTCTACTACTCCAACCCCAATGAATTTAGTATAGACTCAGACGATGAGGAGCTAAAACATGATTCTTAATATTGATGATCTGTCATCATCAACACCGAGCACCTTGTGAGATGAACCATCGGAGATGAGGTGAGTTTTCGACATTGTTTAAATAGACAGAGAGTTAAGATTGGATATTTAGACACGATGGTTAGATAATCAAGATTAGGTAATTATATGGTGGTAGCTATTACATGATCATGTGCAATATTTTAGAATAAACTCATATTTTTAAAATGCAAAAGCTAGAAACTCCCTTGTCACAAAAATCCGTACGTTGAAAAATGGAACCTATTAGCCAGAACGTTAGCAACAACAACACTAATGATAACAGGAGACGCATCAACAACCACACGTTTGACAATAGTACAAACCTGGGTTTGACAACGCCAGCAATATTGGAAATGCTAACATTGCTCCAGAAGGAAATGAGATCACCCAACTGTTGAGAGCCATTTTGAATGGGGACATGTTGCTAGCAGCACCCAGTTGTCACTAACGCTATGAAAAATCAATGTTAGTAGGGACAATGAATTGGAGACATGATGCACCAACACCTTATCAACGAAACATTCAAGGTCCACAGCTACAGAGTGAGGGATTAGGGCTAAGTCAGGGTCAGTTTCAGACAGATGTGAGGAAGAGATGTTATAGATGTGGACAAAGGGTCATGTCAAGAAGAACTATTTTCAGTCAACTAGGACAAGCCAATAGCGCAATAGTACATCTAGGACGTCAACAACGTCAAGTGAATTGGCAATAACCAACCAGTCCCGATGCTAAGACCAAGATCATGAATTCGAGAAGGACATAACCGACATTGTACGTTTTGTTTGCAATTAGAAGGACCATATAAAAACGGATTGTCCATGAGGGTAGAAGCACTCGTCAAGGAAGATGGTGACAACCTTTTCATCAGAGGTAGGCTACTTCTAAATAATGGGGTTAGATTAGCTTATCATCGCCGTCTTTGTATAGTTGGTGTCTGCTCCACTAGTAGCAATGATGATTTTCTTGTTAACCTTGTTATGCTCTCACATTCTTCAATAAATGTCTATCTCTTTGAATCATACAAATTGTGTTGATCGCATGTTAGCTTGTCTCTTCGAGGCCTTCAACTTATATTGATTTATTCTCTGCTTATCTTTTTGAGGTCTTCAATCTATGTTGAGTGATTATCTTTTTTATTTCATCAAAACTTTGCGGACAAAGTGTTGTCTATTTCTCTAACCTAAGTTGAATTCAGTAGCTCACTACCCTCAGACATGTTGATCATAATCTTGAATTGATAGGAGTCACTTGTTCTCAAACACCCCGTCACACGTCATTTCTCTTTATAGAGCAGCGTATCTTGAAAATGAATCGATCTAGTTTTTCTTTCTGTTGACAAAGCTATATCTCGTAATCTCGATAGTTTCCCTATTATAGGGAAAAGTCTTTTCACCTGTTCATGTAATTGTATATTGAAACCACTATCGAAAAGTCCTTTTGTCACCAAGAACTTTGAATTTGCAAACCCAACATGTCTATATTTTCTCATATACCTGTGTATGTCAAAACTTAACTTTGTGGCACTTATGTTCCTTTGAGATGTATAAATCTTGCAAAAGATTTCACTCCAACCCGTCTTAAATTTAATCTATCATTGGAATCTCATTGGTGTATTTTGTTACCTTATTTGAGTATTCTCTGAAAATTTTGTCCTCTTGATCCATTTCTATACTTGACACTTTTACTGAAATACTAGATTCAGATGCTTGACTTGTAACGTGTTCAGCCAACGTAATTTTAGGACAAGTATCCATGATAGTTTTTCATTTCCTAATCCTATACTTCTAAGACTTTATTCTCATCTATCATGGAAAGTTTTCTTTGCAGTTAATTCCGTGGCCTCTCAGGCCATAGTCTCCATTTGTTATAGTCGATTGTTCAAATCTTAGTTCTGCAATTATAGTGTTGTTACTCTTCAACTTATATTATTAGGTTGGCCTTGACTTCAGGAGTTTATTCATAAATTATTGGTTGAACTTTGGATTCTACTTTTCTTGAAACTTGTAAGATTGTGTACTTACCTCGTCTTTGAGTAACTTAACTTTTGGATGATCTCGTTATGTGTTTTGAAATGATCCTTGCAAAATCATAACTACTCTTCATTGTCTATTAGGGGACACAAACTAAGGGCATTAGCATATCCTCTCGAGGTATCACTTGGACTACCACTGCACCAAACTCATGATGTCATGACATCGACTAAGCTTTGGGAATCAATATACATCTAAGCAAAGTTTTTCACTCTTCATTGATGAACAATTATAAAGAATGATTCAGATACTTAACGTTATGTTACAAGCTTGAATGTAGATCTCCAAAGGACAGTGGGAGCAACATTCAGCAGTGATGGAATACGTACACGGGCAACCTTAGAAATCACCTATGCGTTAGTCAGTGGTGGGGAATTTCAACTTCGTATGAAGAATCATGAATCTTTAGGGAATTGAAAGAGTAGCATACTGGTTGGTATTACTACCACAATCGACCGAGTTGACAAAGTTTACCATGCTGAGGAAGTAGATGGCATTGTCAACTCACGTGATTATTGAGGAAGGCGTCACACTAGATGAAAACACCACATATAAAGAGAAGTCCGTTCATGTTTTGAATCTTGTCTCGAAAATCAAAATGGTATGTGCACGAACTATCGCTAGATCATGAAACTTGGGATTTTCTTCGAAAGAGTGCAAGTACGCTTGTGGTTTTCTTGATGAATCCCCTGAGATATCATGGAACAAGAGCTGGATTCCAAGATTAAGCTTGATCGGGATCTATACCAATTATGTTGGCATTGTTACGTGAGACGTTAGTTGGGTTGCAGAAGTGGGGATACAACTTTTGGAGTTATTTGACTAGAGATCTACTCGGCCAAGCGCTACACATAATGAGCACCTACTCGTCAAAAGAGGAAGGAACCTTAGAATTTCGTATCGAATCACCAAAACTAACCATTCCGTAAAATTTCGAGGACGAAATTGTTTAAGGGGAATAGATTGTAACAATCCACAATTTTTATAAGAATTCAAAATTTAAATTAAGAATTTAATCCTGAGTTTTAATTAATTAATTTTTAAAATTTTAAAATTTTGGAGGCCACTCGAGCGAGTTGTCAATTTACAGCAACCTCGAGATGGAATCTTTTGGGATTTTCTTTGCATTCATGGCTATTGATTTGGTATTTTCGGAGAACTTATGAACCAACATTGGATTCCTTTGATTTTAAAATGAGTTAACAAATTTATTTGAGGATTTATATATATTATTGGGGTTAATTGAGAAATTGATTGGGAGAATTCATGGTCATGTTTAATTGAATTGAATTGAAAATTAAGAGGGACTTTTTCCTCAAATCCTATAAAGTAGACCCGAATCCTAATAATCTAGCACCTAAATTTTTTAATCTAGAGAGTATAAAGAAATTGTGAGGTTATTCTTGGTGTTGTTGAGGGAAAAGAAATCCTAACCAATGCTCTGCCCATTTTTTTCAAATTCGTGTTAAATATTTTGCTGAATTCTTCAATTGAGGTAGGAGGAACCACTTCCAACCTATAGGATATCATCTTACAGTATGTTGCGTTGTCAATTTTGTGATAGAAATACATGTTAGGGTTTAATCTCTATTTAAATCATATGAAATTCATTCTATTTGTTGATTAGCTCACTGAATTGACAGAAGAGAAATATTTATTGATTATCAAAGTTTCTATTGTTGTTCTCAATTTCTGTATTAGATCACAATGACAGATTAGGATTGTGTTCATGTTTAGTTTTATGTAGAAGAGCAGAACCCATAATCCATTAAAAATGAGGCCACTCAAGCGACATGTTAAATTTTTGACAGATTCTGATAATTTGAAACATAATCCAAAATTCAATATTTGGCAGACCACTCGAGCGACATAGTAAAATCTAGCAAGTTGCTAGTTGATAATTGGATATTCTGGGCTGTAGTTTCAGACTCTAATTCACCATTGTTATGCATGAACACATTGCACAAGTATCCATGGTCACATTGTGTGTATCCACGGATCCCTGTGGAGCTCGTGTAAGCAAGTTGACCAAACTTTGACCATGATCCTATGTTGTTATTGTGTTGTTGAAACATGCATGAGATATCAGTGTAATATGTTGTGCTGCGTGATTCCGAACGTCATAGATTAAAGTTGATGATTCTTAATGAAAGATCGTGTTTCATGGTACAGCCGTTGTGCTGCTCAACTTATTGTTGTCGGTTAGTGTTACAGCCATCATGCTGGCCAACCTTGGAAATGAAAAGTGGTGATATGACCGTCATGCCGTTAGATTAATGTGAATGTAAAATAGCCGTTGTGCTTTCGAACTATAGTAAGTTAAACTATAAAGTGTTATGTGGTTTATGTGAAACCCTAAAATTTACGATAGGGACACTGGTTCAAATGACACTTGTAACAAGGCAGCGAAGGGTGTTGGGTGAATATTATAAGTATTAGAATTGTGTAGACAACAAGTAAGAACATTAACAAAAATGTTATTATGACGATTATTGGTGGTCGTCATGCCAAGTGTTATTCTCGCCGTCGTGCCAAGTGTTGATCTGGGTGTCATCCCAAGTTGTGTTCCATGTAGGTTAGAGTCCCATCGGGCATCATCCCGTTTGTTGATTAAGGATCCCAACTAGGAGATGGGTGTATTTGATTGGAGGTGAATTTGGGGTACATCTGCGTCGACATCTCCGAATCCTGAGGAAGTGACGGCCTTGTCTTGGGCATCCTTAAGCCGATAAAGGGGAAGTGGGTAAGGTTCATTGGTACCTGACTTAGCGAAGACACGTATTTGATTGGGTCAAGTTAGAGTGAAGTGGTTATTGACTCGAGTGGATGGTAGAAGGTCTTTTTCTTGCCTCGGTAAGGACTTGTCAATATCAACTGAGTACTCTACTCTAGATAGTCGGGTAAGAATGGAATACCGAAGGAAAAAGGGTATTCCTGGAAGCTTCAAAGTAGAGGATACATAATAAACGTATGTGACTTTATTTCCGTACATTACTGTTTTAATGTTATATATGACCTGTTGTATATCTGTATCTTTTTGGGCTTTGTTTTTCAGTGACAATCCCTACTAAGTTTAATTACTTATCGGAGCAACTTCTCTGCCTATAGTATTTCATACCAGATGCTGCCGAGCAGTTGGAGTATCCATCCAAGCATTAAAAGCCAGGACATGTAGATGAAGACCTTCGTGGCATTTGGCCACCTTATCCCTAGAAGCTTTGTTTATTTTATTTTCAATAAAAGAATGTAGACCTCAAGGGGTAATTATGTCAATTTTACTTTGGCATTTGTAACACTCTGATTTACTTTATTTCTATTGTTTCATTAATAATAAAAAGGCATTTTCACATTGTACTCTTCTATTAAATTAATAATTGAATTAAAGGTTGAAATTAATTTTTCGAGAAATCGGGTTGTTACAAATGATATCAGAGTATAGGTTCACCACTGCAACCTTGGGTAGAATGGGTAGGTCAAACGATTAGAGAGTTGGACTGTTTAGTTAGAATTTTCGAGTTAATATGATACGGTATACATAAGTCTACTATAGAAATATTTTTGGTAAATGTTGGGTTATGAGTCAGAGTAAGGTGCTTCATCAATTTCAACCCAAAATTAGTCTACTACTCCAACCCTGATGAATTTAGCATAGACCCAGAGAACGAGGAGCTGAAAGATGGTTCTTAATATTTACGAACTATCATCATCAACACCGAGCACATCACAAGATGGACCATCAGAGATGATGGGCAAGTTTTCAACGTTGATTAAATAGACAAAGAGTTAAGATAGGAGATTTAGACACGATGGTAAGATAATCAGTATTAGGTAGAGAACACGTGTGCAATACATGCGCTTCTCACATGTTTGAAGGCTTTAGCCTTCATAATTGTGCAAAGATGGTGATAGCTATTACATCATCATGTGCAATATTTTAGAATAAACTCATATTTCGAAAAAATGAAAGCTAGAAACGCCCTTGTCACGAAAATCCATACGTTGCAGAATGGAACCTATTAGCCAGAACGTTAGCAACAATAGCACTAATGATAATGGGAGACGCATCAACAATCAAACTCTTGACGACAACATGAACTCGGGTTTGGACAATGCCAACAATATTGGAAATGCTAACACTACTCCAGAAGGAAATGAGAACACCTAACTGTTGAGTGCCATTTTGAATGCAGTCAGTACTGCACCTGTTGGTTCACTAGTTTCTTCACCCTAAACACCTCCAAATGGGGGCGTGTTGCTAGCAGTAACCAATGGTCACCGACCCTATGAAAAATCAATGTTAATAGGTAGAATGAATAGGAAACACGCTGCACCAACACCTTACCAACAAAATACTCGAAGGCTGCTTCTACATAGCGAGGGATTAGGGCTAAGTCAGGGTCATCTTCGTAGAGATGCAAAGAAGAGATGTTACAAATGTGGACAAAAGGGTCATGTGAAGAAGAACTATTTCAGTCTATTAGGACAAGCCACGACCGCAATAATACATCTAGGAAGTCAACAACATCAAGTGAATTAGAAAAAACCAACCAGTATCGGTGCCAGGACCGAGATCAGGAACTCGAGAAGGACATAACTGACATCATACATTTTGTTTGCAATTAGAAGGACCATATAAAAAGGAATTGTGCATGAGGGTAGAAGCACTCGGCAAGGGAGACAGTGACAACCTTTTCATCAAAGGTAGGCTAATTCTAAATAAGGGGGATAGATTAGCTTATCATCATCACCACCTCTGTATAGTTGGTTTCCGCTCCACTAGTAACAATGATGATTTTCCTGTTAACCTTGTTACTGTCTCAAATTCTTCAATAAATGTCTATCTCTTCAAATTCTCCAAAATTGTGTTGATGGAATGTTAGCTTGTCTCTTCAAGTTTTTCAATTTATATTGATTTATTCTTTGCTAATCTTTTTGAAGTCTTCAATCTATGTTGAGTGATTATCTTTTTTATTTCATCAAAACTTTTTGGACAAAGTGTTGTCTATTTCTCTAACGTAAGTTGATTTTAGTAGCTCACTACCCTCAGACATGTTGATCATAATCTTGAATTGATAGGAGTCACTTATTCTCAAACACTTCATCTCATGTCGTTTCTCTTTATAGAGCAGCGTATCTTGAAAATGCATCGATCTAGTTTTTCTTTCCATTGACAAAGCTATATCTCATAATCTCGATAGTTTGCCTATTATAGGGAAAAGTCTTTCCACCTATTCACGTACTTGTATATTGAAACCACTATCGAAAAGTCCTTTTGTCTCCAAGAATGTTATGGCACTTATGTTCCTTTGAGATGTATAAATCTTGCAAAAGATTTCACTTCAACCCATCTTAAATTTAATCTATCATTGGAATCTCATTGGTGTATTTTGTTACCTCTTTTGAATATTCTCTAAAAATTTTGTCCTCTTGATCCATTTCTATACTTGACACTTTTACCAAAAAACTAAATTCAGATGCTTGACTTAAAGCCCGTTTAGCCGACGTAATTTCAGGACAAGTATCCAAGATAGTTTTTCATTTCCTAATCCTATACTTTCTACGACTTTATTCTCATCTGTCATGAAATTTTTCTTTGTAGTTAATTCCGTGGCCTCTCAAGCCATAGACTCAATTGTTATAGTCGATTGTTCAAATCTTAGTTCTCCAAACATTGTGTTGTTAGTTTTCAACTTGTATTCATTATGTTGGCCTTGACTTCAACATTTTATTCGTAATTCTTGGTTGAATTTTGGATTGTACTTTTCTTGAAATTTGAAAGAGTGTGCACATAACTTGTCTTCAAGCAGCTTAACTTCTGGATTATCTTGTTATGTGTGCTGAAATGATCCTTGCAAAATCGTAACTACTCTTGATTGTATCTTAGGGGAAACAAATTAAGGGCATTAGCATATCCTTGAGTAAGATGTGAGTATGCAGACATCTTTTTCAAGGCATCACTTGGACTACCACTGCACCAAACTCATGACATCATGACATCGACTAAGCTTTGGGAATCAATGTACATTTGAGCATAGTTTTTCACTCTGCATTGATGAACAATTATTAAGAACAATTCAGATACTCGACGTTATGTTACAAGCTTGAATGCAGATCTCCAAAGGACAGTGGGAGCAACATTCAACGGTGATGGAATACGTATATGAGCAACCTTAGAAATCATCTATGCATTACTCAATGGTGGGGAATTCCAACTTCATATGAATGAGCATGAATCTTGAGGGAATTGGAAGAGTATCATACTAGCTGGTACTACGGCCACAAGGGACCGAGTCCACAAAGTTTGCCATGCTAAAGAAGTAGATTGCGCTGTCAACTCACATGATTAATGAGGAAGACACACTAGACAAAGACACCATACATAAAGAGAAGTCCGTTCAAGTTTTGAAACTTGTCTAAAAAATCAAAACGGTATGTGCATGATCAATCGCTGGATCACGAAACTTGGGATTTTCTTAGAAAGAGTGCGACTACGCTTGTGGTTTTCTTGATGAATTGCCTTAGATACAATGGAACAAGAGCTGGATTCCAAGATTGAGCTTGATCAGGAACAATACCAATTATGTTGGCATCATTACGTGAAGCGTTGGTTAGGTTGCAGAAGTGGGGACACAACTTCCGAAGTTATTTGACTAGGGATCTATTCGGCCAAGCAATACACATAATGAGCACCTACTCGTCAAAAGAGGAAGGAACATTGGAATTTTGTATTGAATTGTCAACACTAACCATTCCATGAAATTTTGAGATATGGGAGGTGAATGCAAATATAATTCTGTAGTGGTATGAATTATAATTTATATAATTCGAAATTAATCCGGGCTCGACTAGAAATCCCGAATTATATAGGAAGCCCAACCCATATTTCTCCTAGGGGTCTCTATGGTTACCTATATATACACCGCTATGCCTTCTAGGTCAGGCACAACTTGATATTTGAAAGATTGAAAGAGGTTCTGTGAAGGCAAAGAGACACATTTTTGAGCCGACCCTCAATACATGATCAAGGTGCAATAGGATTACGGTAGAAGATCTCGAGTTTAGTTGAGCAAGATCATTCTAGCCCTACTCGGAGTTCGATCACGATCAAACTGCGTAGATAATTGAGATCAAACAAGACAGATCTCGAAGGTATGAATCCTAATTCTGCCTAGTAGGGTTTCATATTTTTTTTATATAAACTGTATGCATTCATCACTGGGTCTCGGGAATTGATCCTTAACAATTTGTATATTAAATAGATCATCACATTAGTTTCGGGCTTGCATGCGTGATTAGTTCCATGTTTTAGTCAATGTCGCATGTACGGTATCCTTGTGTCCCTTTCAGGAAAATCATGTTAAAAAGACATTATGGGTAGTCTTCTTGACTCTCTGATGTGTTAGAGATCGATTTCCAAGATCTAGGGATGAACGCACACAAATTACACAATAAAAAAATATGAAACCCTACAAGGTAGAACTAGAGTTCATATCTTCGAGATCTTTCTAATTTGATCTCGAGTAACTTCACAGTTTGATCCTGATCAAACTTTGAGCACGACTAGAATGATCTTGCTTGACTGACCTCGAGATCTTCTGTCTTAATCCTATTGCACCTTGATCACCAATTGAGTGTGGACTCAAAAACATTATCTCTTTGTCTTCACAGAACCTCTTTCAATATTTCAAGTATAAAGTTGTGTCTAACATAAAAGGCATAATGATGTACATATAGGCAACGATAGGGACCCCAGAAGAAGTATGGGATGTACTTTCTATATAATTTGAAATCCTAATCCAACTCGGATTAATTTCGAATTATATAATTATAATTCATACCACTACAAAATTATAATTGCATTTCTTTCCCATATTTGAAAATTATATTTCCAGCTCCATGTTATTAAATGCTTATTTATCTCCACACATTAAGATTACAGACACTTGTTGATTAAAATACATTACTGACAATTTATTTAATCAATATCTATAAAATTCCTCGAGACCTTCCATTTAACTTATTCGTTATGTCAGATACTAACATCCATCTGTAGGGTTTCACATAATCGAAACTTATAAGATTCCTCAAGAGGATATCATCAATCCCTATAAAAAAATGTGGATTCCGTTAATAATTAACAGTTATTATACATTTAATATTATGGCCCAACTCATCGAGACTATTGGCCCACAAGACCTCACTCTATAATAAATGAAAGTCAACAACATTAAATTTACACATCTATTAATTATCTTTGGGTTAAGGGCACAAGCATTCATAATAATCATGAGCTGCGAATTTTATTATAGTGTCAGTATAAATATAATTACCGCAAAGTGGTTCGGTTCAATATACATAAACTGTACCAGTATAGTGAGTTGAAACTATACCATTTCTCATAGTCAAGACACACCTAGTGAAACACTGTGTTATAGCCTACTGGTGGTATGTCCAATTCATCCTAAGACTGTGAACCAAAGAATTAATAATCTGATCTGCTTAGAAGAGGTAAGAATGTATTAGATCTCTCAATC
>JABCMJ010030578.1:0-17619 GCA_014822125.1 Arbutus unedo | reverse complement strand
GTTTAGTCGGGAAATGTGTTTTTTGTTGTAGTGTCTATATGTCAATTTCTTATACAGAATTAAATGTCAATGATTATTTGTTTAATCTGTTATTTTAGATTTTGCTCTCATCATCAATTTCTGTATGCGTAATACAAATCTAAAATAAAGACAAAAACAAATTCAGAAAAGAAAAACTAAAAAACACAATCCTCCTAATCACTATGTTGTGTAGACACACTCTTGAGTTAGTAGCGTAAACGGTCAAAAAATGATCCAATGCTTATCACCGTAGATATGACTATCCGGGTTTGTTCACTTCTTTGGCCCCCAGATTTGATATCCAAGGTACTATTTTATCCTCCTAAAGAGGGATAAAATTATTCCATCCCGTCGCCTATTCATATCATATGCCCATGTATATCCTCAATTTATTTATTCAAATGCCTATTAGTTACGAAAATGTTATTATTAATTACAAGAATATCATCTACCTACTCATATCTATCATCTCCCTTCCTTAAAAAAATACTCAAAAAATTATTTATAAGTAGTCACCCTTTTATAATAAATATTCTATTCTACGATATCTATCCTTTTATTGTATCCACCCTATCCCTTTCAAAATTTTCACCGCTAACAAACGAGTTGCTAATGATAGAGTTTAAATCCAATGAAACCTTTAAGCCTATATTTCAACTTTAAATTTGGACTTTCATTTATGAAGGAAACAAATTTAAAGAAGTAAGAAGAAAGAAAATATAATGTAGGGTGTTGCAGATTAAGAATTCATAGAGATTTATGTAAGTGAAAAAAAATGTAGGAAAATTTTCTTCATAAATGAAAGGTACATGTATCCTGCACCTTTTATTGTCCGTCGGTAAATTCGCCAACAATTATTGTGCCAAACAGAAACTTATATTTTCTATCATTGTGTCCCTCTCCGTCAATAACTCATTCCCAAATTCTTGATCTAAATACAATTTTAAACAATAAAAACCAATGGCAGAAACCATTTTTTCTATCATTAATTGTCTCCCCCTTTTTCTTAGTGTTTTTCTCACACTCTTCCAACCTTTACGTCTCCTTCGCTAGAAAATATGCTTCACCCCTTTCCATAATCAAGACTGGAAATCAGTTTTAGGATCCGGAGATCATATAGTGCATCATATAGCAATTACAATGTCGTAGTGCACCTTGATCGAGTTCACATCAAATCCGTCATTGCGATGTAAATCGTTCATGTTGTACCATTGATTGAGCATATATATATGGAAAAAAGGAAAACATTCAAGTCAAATAATGAGAGAAAATAAATAGAACACGGCATTTCAGTAATTCTTGATCGATGGTAAGACATTAGGAGAAATGTTCTAATTTTTTGCTAGGATTTTTGTGGAAGTCAAAACAATTTATGTAAAGGGTAGTTTGGGGTGATTCGAGATGTTGAAGGATTTTTAGCAATATAACTATAAAAAATACATGTAATCATTATTGACAATTGATTTCGGTTGACCTCCTCCATCAACGTTACTACCACCCAACATTATTGACAGTGAAGAGAAAGATAGATTAAAGATCTTATAGTTACATTCAACATCACCTCTGATTAGAATGTACATAGTCAAAAGCAGCATAAATATTATTTTTGTAATTGGAGCACTATTTTTAAGAAGATTAAAATTTAGAGATGTAATTAAAGATAATACATATCAAAGATAACAAGATTGACAATTTTCATATGCAAAGATAATACATATTAAAGATAGTGTTGCTATAAAATCTCAACTACTATCATCTGTTGCCTCCATCAAGATTGATGGTTTTTTCCTTATTATCTTTTGATCAATTTCGTTAGTTGCACTATCACTGGCAGTCTTCTCCATCAATATTGGTGGTTTCCATCATATCATATCATATCTTCTCTTTTTTTTTTTTTTTATCCACTAACCTTCAGATATTGTAGTAACTCCAATCTAGTCTATAATTATTGTCGAGCATCTCTGTAATCAGCTATTGGACCTTATCATTTTTGTTTTGAAAAAACCTAAATCGATTTCGTAATACCGTTATTCTGTGATAGTGACCGCGCAAACTAATTATTATGAGTCCCGATACTATAATATTGCAACTTAAGTTCAATGGTGTGAGTCACGTACATTGCGATTTGTTAAATTCTATTACAGGGCTACAAGATAATAAGCAGGAGTGTAATGGTTTTCTTCCATACATGCGATACATTTTAATGTTTCTTTTATATATTTATACCATAGCTTATTATCCTGCAAGACAAATAATATTTTTTCCTAGAATTTAATGAAGCGAGCTCTATGGAACTTGCACCATTGAACTTAAGATGTAATATTACAATATGGGCACCCACGGTATTTAATTTTAGTAATAAATGTGAAGTTAGAATATAAATGGTTTAAATTTTTGAAACGACAATGTAAAATTTCTATAGTCAACGATGGAAGTGAGCATCAGTGATGATGAGTAGATTGGAGTAAATGAAATATTTGATAGGTTAGTTAACATGAACATGGCAGCTACATAAACCAATGATACCGATGGACAAGATTGCCCAAACTAAACAACAACAACAGTCCAACTAAAATATATGAAAAATTTTACAAAATAAAATGTGAAAGTATGATGGAATTGATTGACAATACTAACGATACTAGTTGAGATTCTTGAAAAGATTGACGACTTTGATAAGCGAATATAACATATTGTAGACATTGTTGACATCAAATAATATAGTTATAGACTGAAAATATGGATAAGATGGAGCTTCCAAGGAGTAGATCAACATCATCTAAAACAATAGCCATAGCAGCAAGACTTCATTAGCAATCCAAAGCAGACCTCACAACTTTCCTCAACTTTAGATCAAAATCAGCATAGAAAATCATCATTAGAGCAGATACGAGCATCAACATTCAAATAGAGGCAACAACTCAAGTTGAGCAACAACAAATATCAACCCAAATCCAAAGCAACATCAATCAACTTAAGTGAAAAACCTCAGTGACAGTGAAACAATAGCAAAATGCGTAACTGGAATGGGACAACACAACAGTAAATTAATAACATAGCAACAACAACATTAAAGACCACCCTACTCAATAGAACGAAACCAACACTAACAAACTTTACCTAAAAGGTAACCAAATCCCTCAGAAAACCAAATAATAAAAGCATTATACACCCTTAGCAAACCCATATTAGCCACAATAACTAGCATAACAAAACAACACCCTGGCCATCAGCATGGAAATGATACACCACATCATCCACTCAAATACTCACCATCAATTCATTTGTCTAAGGCATGATGAACATGATTCAGTATAATCTATAACAACATTATAAGAGATTAGAATCAACCCTAACTACTCAAATACTAGACATAGAAATTAAAGCTCCATGACACCTATGTAACTGACTTAGACATGAACAATATGAACAAACAAAAATCATTACAACATTATAGGAATCAGAATCAACCATGGCTAGATAAAGCTACAACATAGGACTCAACCTCCAAGGACCAGCATTTCCAAAGGAGGCAAACACACCAAAACCATCCTTCCTTACCTAGTCCAACAACACTTTTAATTTTCTAATGGCCTCCAAAAATTATTCATAAAATGTTTAATAGTATAAACAAGAATATAATATTTGGATTTGATCCAACAAGCCACTCTAATTTGATAAGTTCACGTATAACAAACTCATTCCCCTACCATTGGTTAAAAATAATATCCTTTCTTACCTTTCGTATTAACCAAATGGGGGCAACCAAATAGTACTTCCAAATGTGCTTCTCCACTTAGATAATTTTCATACAAACCATCACGCAATGCGATCTCTCGTAGAAGAAGGACAACACCATTTGACCTTCCAGCAATCCAATACATATGACCATATCATACATGAGAAGAAATAGTGCAGAAGAATGTGTTGAGAACATTCAGGGCCCACAAAGAAAAATGGACACACCTGAAGTTGAATATTCAAGGGATCCAAAATATTTCTGGCTGGAACAAGAGATCTTGTAGACATGCAATCCTGCGAAACCATCCGTGCACACATTTCCACTTTAAGGGGCATATGTTTTTCTATAAAGCCCTAAACAAGGGATCCTCATTGAAGGCAACATGTTCCCACCTCACTGGACTTACGCCCTTGAACAAGCACATTGGTCAATGAGAGCTCCATGTTTGCTTTCTCTTTCTCTTTGTCCACTCTCGTTGACGCCAAGCAAGTATACTAGGTCAGGGCATAAGCCTACCTCTCGAAGTCCAAGGCACAAAGGGAGAGATTCATGCTCTCTGCTCAAACTTGGAAGCACAACAAATGATGACCTGAACCACCAAAAAGGACAAAATCTAAGAAAAATCTCAGAGAAATCAGTAGCTACCCGGCTAAAGCTGAGAACCAGGTTTCTTGCCAAAGTCATCATCGAAACCTGGTTTAAAAGGCCCATTTCACGCCCAACGTGTGCATGGATGCACTTGTGGGCCACTTCAAGGTTCAACAAAAGGCTAGTTTCAGGAATCAGCTCGACAAAAGTGAATGGGTAAGATAGAGCGGTCGTGTGAGCAGCGATCCTCTAGGCCTTGACAAGTGAAAAAGTAAGACCAAACTAGTCCACTAGAGGAGCGTGGCTGGTTGGTAGGTCACCCAGAAGGACATTGCTCCCCAATTGGACATTGGCTCTTGCCCAAGTGGAGCGATCTCGAAAGCACCCATAGGGGCATACCTACACTAAGACATTGGGAAGTCTAATCCACGTGCTCATTTTCCTAGGCATCCTCTTCCATTTCATGCACTACCACATTGGGTTTTTAAGCAAGGTATTTTCTAGTTCTCGCTTTGGCCAGCTTGGGCTCCATGCGAGGTTTCTTCGGAGTTTTCTTCTTCTTGGCAAACCCCTCTCAAATGATAAGTATGATCAAAAGAAAAGAGAAAGTTAAAAAGATAGTGTATCATGAAATTGAGCCAATCACTTATCTTGCGGATCGGGGCCGAGTGAAGAAACGAACAAAAGTGAAGGGATCGTCAATGCATGGCACAAATAGGGGGCCCTTTTCATCAATTTCTCTATGAAGGTTGTTGCATCTTCGGTAATGGATGGGGTAGCGTAGACTACTAGCAGGATGGGATCACCCCATTTTCGGAGTACCCTCATCGGGTACTTGGGTAGGGCATTGTTCTAGTTGAACTTCCAACTATCGCCACCAATATAGAAGAATTTGTCCTTCTACCCCCTATCAAAAGATAGGACTCCAGTGATCAAGTTTCATCACCCAACACACCCCCCCCCCCCCCCCCCCCCCCCAAAACCCCCAAGAAAAAAAAACAAGAAAAAAAAAAACAAGCTCATGCTTGGACTCTTTAAAAAAGTAGCATAAGACAATTTTGGCTACCATAAGGGCTCTCTCCCTATCACTCTCATGATGCCAAAGAATAACTATGAAAATTAGCAATTGCCAAGCATTCAACGTCAGTTCACTCGGCATCAGATTCAAATAATGGAGAACTTCTTGAATGAATTGATGAACTGGGAAATGCAACCCGCACTACAAGTTGCTCTTATACAAACATATCTCATCACAAGAGTTGGTGCAAGTCCTCTTTTCAAATTGAGGCAGGCACAGGTGTAAAGTCTCAAAAAGCAAATACGCAACCCAAATTTTTTCCAAATTAGGATTCGAGAGTACGAACAAGATAGCCTCAGCAGTGTAGGGTTGAGTTCTCGGATGTTGACTACATCTACCATGGCGATGACACTGATGTTAAGTGCTCTTTCCTCCCTAAGATCACTAGAGGATGAAGCAGAGTTGGTGTCGAGATCGATAAGATGTTGCGAGGTCCCATCGGTACCCTTAAACTATGGGGACAAAGCCAAGGCAAATAAGGAGCAAGTGGCATCAAAAGATTAGGGGCTTCTGATCCAGCAATCAATAGGAGGGAAGTCGAGAGAAACCTCCAAGGACTGTCAGAAGAAGGTATACAGTTGAGAAGCTAAAAAGGTCTGAGAAAAAGTTTCCTAAAAAACGAGTGGAACAAAGGAATCCAGGATAAACAACTCAACTAAAACAATAGGGTTAATGGTTAAAGGGATAAAAGGAGAGGAGATAGGTCGAAAGAAAAAAATGAGGTATGCGTGACGACAAAAAATGTACTTTAAATAGGGGACTCCCAAAGAGAGGCATGATTGCCACCGTCCAATACAAATAGAGGCGACAATAGGGGAGAAACCACCTCACCACAACATTAATGCACGTGAAGAATAACCACCAATCGTGGGCCGGATTTTCGGAGCCGTCCTAAGATCCTGACACGTGGGCAATCCGATAGTTGAATCTCGACGATTTAAAGTTGCATGTTATTAATGCTGGATGTGGTTTGTAGTGTTCTGAATCAGAAAATTATTCCCTACACCTCAGCCTATGTTTCGATTAGCGAATGAGAGATACCTGATGAGCTCAAATTTAACTCTATGCCAACCGAACAACTAGCAAAACCTTCATGACTGATTGACCGGCCACATAGGCTCTCGATCGGAATGAGTTCTACATAGATTCTCTGCATGTCGAGCATAAGCAAAGAGTATAGACCGAACTGAACACCCGCTTTTGACTACTCATGCGATCTCCAGATAACATCCCAGATCCACCCACATTCGGGGCATGGCGCATGCAGTATCAAAGCATGGATCTCTCAAAATAGGATCAAGGCGCCAATTGCAGCGACAATCGGTCAGGGATCTCTCTTCTTTTAGTGGTATTAATATTCCTATTCGGAACAAGGTACGCAATTTCCTACACAATCTATCTATATACAAATTTTCTATTCTTTGACATTGATTCTAACTTGATCATCAGAGAATTCACGATCGGGTCACTTCCCCCGATCATCAGACATGTGTGCAGACGTCCAAAGAGCCAAAAGCCGATAACAGAAGCCATCGGCCATTTTCGAGAATCATCAAATTTACTAAACCAAAACTAGCCCAGAATCCCACGCAACCACAAACAACACGACGAAAACAAAACAAACGAGGACAACTCTCATCCCCCCACACAGGACAAAACAAGGGGAACTAAGTTCCAGTAACCACACCAGAGTCTATTGTTTGTGGTATCTTTCAAGGATCTCTAAGAACTAAGTTTTAACTTGGCCTTCTCCATCACTATCTTAACAGTATCTACAGAAGTGTGGTTGCTTTATAATGGAAAACCTAGAGATTTCTACATATATAACACAGGAGTTATGAATAATCTATATATAACACAACTGAGCAAGGAAAAGCAATAGAGCAATACTTTTTAAAGCCTCAAGGTCCTGGAAGAGCAACTGTGCTGCTGCGCAAGTCAGCTACTCACCAAAAAGGTACCACTGTCCACTAATATGGCACTATTCAATGTTTAGTCTTAGTTTATTAAATTGGTTGACTTTTTGAGGGATTTATTGTTTATTAATAGTTGAATTTTGCTATTGGAATCTTGGACCACTTGATTTGAGAATCTGAGATTGAAATGCCTTTAAAATTTAAAGTAGACAAATGGTCCCCTCTATTGTTTATTAGCAATAAATAGTTCACTACAATAAGTATTAATGTTAGTTTTTCACAGAATCACAGTTGACATTCACACACAGATCACTACTAATGCTACTAATTTACAATTGATACTACTAATGTTAGTATTTGTGTTTATATTAGTGTAAAAGTAATGCTTGATTTTTGTTTTATTTTGTATTTAGCTTGTCATGCCTCCTAGAACATACCTGTCTGGATATGAAAAAAGAAAGAAAAAACAAAGAATCGAACTATTAGTGAAATCGCAAAGAGGAGCTATTGATAAGTTCGTTACGAGTGTGAAACAAACAAGATGCTCAAAAAATGAGAATTTAGAGAATGAGGAAGTAAATCAATATTTCAGTGGGGTTGATAATCAAGAAATTAGTGGTGAAAATCAAGATGAGGGGATGAATATAGAATGTGAACCTGTAAATATCGACGATCCGAGTAATTGGGATAATATGGACCAAAATTTAAGAGATTTATTAGTAGAAAGAGGTCCTGTGAGAAGATATTGTAATGTCAACTATCCTAAGGATGGTAATGGTTCTACTAGGCATTTCTCTTCAGTCCACTACATGCAACATTTATCAAATGGAGAAAAATATGATAGAAAGCGGCTAATATATTCAAAGGTTTTAAATAGAGTATTTTGCTTTTGGTGTAAGTTATTTAAGCAAGAAGGAAATAAGACTCAGATGGCTACTGAAGGATTTAAAGATTGGAAAAATATTGGTGAGAGATTTAAAGGCCATGAAAGTAGTAACGAGCACCTTACATGCATGAGCAAATGGATTGAATTGGAGACAAGATTGAACAAGAATCAAACAATAGATAAAAGTGTACAATAGCAAGTTAACAAAGAGAGAGAACATTGGAGACGAGTCTTATTGATGATAATTGCCATTGTAAAGACACTTGTGAAGAATAATTTGTCATTTCTTGGAGTACATGAGAAAATTTATCAAGAGAGTAATGGAATTTTTTTGAGCATAGTCCAGATGATTGCCGAGTTTGAACCAACAATGCAAGAGCACTTGCGACGGATTGACAAGGATGAAATTCATTCTCATTATCTTAGTTACAAAATTCAAAACGAAGTGATTCAATTGTTAGCTGGGGAAGTCAAGAGTACGATCATGACAAGAATTAAAGAAGCAAAATATTTTTTGGTCATACTTGATTGTACACCGGATATAAGTCATGAAAAACAAATGTCTCTTGTTCTACGATGTGTAGATGTTTCAACAAGTCCAATTACGGTGAGAGAGTTCTTTTTGAAATTTTTAAAGGTGGATGATAGTTCGGGAATGGGACTCTTTGGTGAACTTCAACAAGCATTAGTTAGCCTTGAACTTGATAGTGATGACTTAAGAGGACAAGGATATGACAATGGTTCTAACATGAAAGGAAAAAACAAAGGCGTGCAAACAAGAGTGCTTGAACTAAATCCTAGAGCATTCTATACACCATGTGGTTGTCATTGTCTCAACTTTGTGCTTTGTGATATGGCCAATTCTTGTTTTAAAGCAAAATCCTTTTTTGGTGTAATACAACGTTTATATGTCTTGTTTTCATCTTCGGTTCAACGATGGACAATTTTGAAAGATAACGTGTAAGGTCTTACGCTTAAGCCATTGTCACAAACGCGTTGGGAAAGTCGCATTGAAAGTATTAAACTAATAAGATACTAAGCTTCACAAATAAGAGATGCCTTAGTTGACTTGGCAAACACTACGAAAGAAGCGATGGCAAAAAGTGCAGCGGAGTCTCTCGTAACTCATAGACTTGAGAATTTTGAATTCTTGTTTGGTATTGTTATTTGGTATAATTTGTTATTTGTCGTCAACACAATTAACAAGCTCCTTCAAAGTGAAAACATGCACATAGATGTTGATGTAAAGAAGTTACAAGAGCTCGTTACGTATTTTGAAAATTATAGAAAAATTGGTTTTGTGAAGTCAATGGTTGATGCAAAAGAACTAGCAAGTCAAATGGGAGTTGAACCTATATTCCATGAAAAGCGTAACATTTGTAGAAAGAAGCAGTTTGATGAGAATATTAATGAAGAAGTGACACGGTCAGCTAAAGAATCCTTTAGAGTTAATTACTTCTTGTATATAGTAGATCAAACTCTTTCTTCACTCAAGAGTAGATTTGAACAATTCAAAGTGTATGAGGCAAATTTTGGCTTTCTGTGTGATTTGAAAAAGTCCATCGATGAGCGTATGAAGATGTGTTGTGTCAATCTTGAAATGTTTTTGAAGCATGGCAAAGTTTCAGATATTGATGGAAGTGATTTATTTATGGAGTTGAACGTCTTGAAAACTATATTGCCAGAAGAAGTCAACAAACCAATTGAAGTGGTTAATCATTTGAAGGACATGGAATATTGCTTTCCAAATTCATGGATTGCCTATAGAATTCTTCTGACTATTCCGATTACAGTTGCCTCTGGGGAAAGAAGTTTTTCGAAGTTGAAAATGATCTAAACTTACCTTCGATCAACTATGTCACAAGAAAAGTTGAATGGATTAGCCATATTATCCATCGAAAATGATTTTGCAGAAAAAGTAGATTATGCAAGTTTAATTGAGACATTTGCCTCTAAAAATGTAAGAAGAAAAATGTTCAAGTGATACTTTTAGTTATTGTAATGATGAAGTAATTTTTGAGCTTTTGTACTTTCAATTACTTCAATTTTTTTACTTGTAATTTGTTTTTAGAATAATATTTATCTTTTGATATTATTATAGTTTTTTTAAATGTAAAAAGCCTTAAATTGATTTGCTTGGGGCCCCCAAAAAACTCGAGGCAGGCCCTGGTAATCCCACTTGTTCCTAAACAAACCCGCCCTTGGCCCGATGGCCTTGAGCATGGCCCTTTGCCGAGTGACTAATAAATCTTAATGGATTAATTTTTTTTATGTAATCTTTGTGATTTCTTTTGGCAATCTAATTAATCGGTTTAAATACAGACCAATTTTTTAATCTAATTAGTGAATTTGATTACTTACATAATTTCATTGGCCTTCACAAGAAGAAAATCGAGCAAAAGTGATCTACTTTTGCAAGATTGTCTACATCTTCTTCCTATTGGTGATTTTTTTAAGGGTAAATTTCAGAAACACTCCCTTTATTCTAATAGAATTACAGTGTATACTTCTGTATTTTTTAAAATCACTGTGAACACTTTTATTTTTTTTATTCTATGTAACACTTAAGTCTATTTGTTACAATATCTCTATTCTACTCTTTCATTTATAAATGGTATAAAATGTCTTTAATATTTTTTATTTGTTGACAAAATCACATACCTCTTTTTCTACATAATTGATGCTTTATTTTCATAAAAATAAAAACGTAAGTTCATACATTAAAGACGCACTGGCCTTAATTTCTGAGAGAATTTTATTTAAAAAAACTATCTTTCATAAGTTTTACGTTAAATTTTATAGGATTATTGATTCATCTTAGAGGAATATAAAAAGTAAAAATATTCTGAAAGTTTTTAAAAAAGTTCACTAATTCAAAAACTCTCATTTAAATATTTTTTATGTCTTTTTAAAGCTTGTTAAATTTTTTTATATTTTTTATTCCTTTAATCAGGACCATAAAATGATGAAAATAATGACCAAGAAAATTCCATTTCAAAAAAGAACAAAAGTTAAAGTAATTTTCACTGAAAATAGAATTTTTTTCTTTTAATCATTTTGTGATCTATTAAAAATAGAATTTTTATCTTTATAATATCTACTATACATTTTATATAGTATTTTATAATATCTATTCGTAAAGTACTACAGCTCTATTAGTTATTCATTCACGGTAAATTTTATAGTTGTTTCATAGTTTATGGAACGTAAAAGTAAAGGTAAAACAATAGTTATTCCATGTTAATAATTTCGATAAATTACTCAGGCTTTTCTTAAGATTTCTAATAAATACACTAAAATTCCTTATAGTTTGAGAAAATTACTCTGATTTTTCTTTTTTTATATATATAGAAATTATGTAGTTAACTTCTCTCCTGTTAAAATCAATCAAACGCCGTTAATTAAAATATTAAAATTTCAAGTTCAATTTTTTTTTTTGAGAAAAAATAAATTGTAATATAATTCCCATCATATATGGAATTTCTTAGATTTTTTGGAAACCAAAAACTTTTGGACTTTGTTTGAGTATTAATTTCAAAAAAATCTCACAAATTTAATATAAACTATTTCGAATGTGATAGAAATTATGTTACAGTTCGCTTATTGAAAAAAACTCAAACTTAAAGTTTTAATAGTTCGAATAACTATGTTTGATTGATTTTAATAGTAGGGATGTAATTTCATAATAATCTTAAAAATTAGAGAGGATAAAGTAATTTCGTAAACTACAAGAGGTGTCAATATATTTGTTAAAAATCTCAGGAAAGTTTAGTGGAATTTACCTTAATAATTTTCCCAGCACGTGCTATAAACGGGAAAAAAAAAATTTGAAGTACAAAAGTAAAACTTAATTTTTTGTTAGAAACTTGAAGATAAATCAAGTCATGTACTCAAATTCATCCGGTTCATAGCACGAATTTGAAATTACAAACTATTTTCTTTACACAAAAAACTAGTATCCGTATTTATTTTGAAACAAATTAATTTTGAATTTTAAAGCTCTTTAAATACTATATGTGAAAGTTTCGTGCGGGGCCTGTGCTACTAATCTAAGGGTTTGATTGGATGACATTTTAATTTTAAGTGTGTTAAATAAAACAAGGTGATCTATATTGATGTAATGTTTAAGGAGAATATGTTAAATAATCTAGTAATTAAATGATGTATTAAAATGAGTGTAATAAATAGTCCAATGATATGATGAAAAATTATTTGGATGTTTTAGACAAGGAGAAGGTATATTAAATAACCTATGGACTAACAGGCCAATCCAAAACAATTATGCTGAATTAGGTGTGTGGCCAATTTTAACTAAAACATGAATTACTTAACATATTTCTTAATACCTCATCTAATGAGGCCCTAAATAGAGGAGAGAGACAGGTGGGATCCTGGGAAAGAGGAGGTGGCGGGCAAAGGTGGATAAGGACACCAGCCAAGAGCAAGCTCAGAGTCTGATAGTTACTCTCTCTAGTATCTATTGCATTTGCCAACTAGTAATTCCCAAATGGCTCCTCACCCCTCCCTTAGATAATAAGATCTGATCTAGCCACGTTCTAATCCCACCCTCTCAATGATTATTATTATTATTATTATTATTATTATCATCATCATCATCATCATCATCATAATCATTTGTCATTAAATCTAACCCTACATCTTCCAAACCCAATACATGGACGTAGTTTTCCCCAAAAGTTTATATATACACCCCAAACTCACGCGGCGCCTAGACTCGTCCACATATCTCTCTCTCTCTCTCTCTCTCTCTCTCTCTTCACAGGTTATAGGGGGAAGAAATCATCACAACAGAGTGAGCGAATACAAAAACAAAGCCTAAAACAATACCAATTTCAAAAGCCTAACAACAGCCATGCCCGTCGCTGATCTCTCTGTAATTCTCCCTCGTGTTCTGATTGTCTCCAGACGATGCGTTCGAAAGAACAAGTTCGTTGATTTTGTGGGTATGTCTCTGAATTTTTCTATATCTTATTGTTTACCCGTTACATGCATATTTCAAGAATCCGCAGGTCACAATGGTGTGAGGAACAATGAATGGTTTTCTCTGTCGGCAAAAAGCTATTTTTTGTTCTGGTACAATTTATTTAACGACTACACGATGTTGCGATGTTTTCAATTTCGACAAAACCAAGGAATTGAGGGTCCTGCTGTGGGCGTACAAAAAGCGTCGTTTGGACATTTGGATCAGTCTTCTGGCAACGTTTTTTCTATCAAAACAACGTCGGACGGATAGCTTTGGCGTTTGTCACCCCAGGGTAAAACGGTTCACATGAACGAAGTAATACCTAACTACATCAACGTGTATATCCAAAACCAAGAACAGAATTGGTATAAAATAGAACCGTGAAAACCTTTGAGTTGCTAAAACCGAAAACCTTTTGGATTGCACGCCATAAATGCAAAATAATAGTTATTATTGAAGACACTTATACTGCGTAGTAGACAAGACTCCCTGGTTGGCATGAGACCCTCCGGTATTCAATTCATTCACAACAAACTTGTGAATTTTCATCAAATTTACAGAAGAGATAACTATTCAAAAACTGCTTTCCTTTAATATTTTTATCAAAGTCTTATTTGTACACACATCGTGTGTGCTCCTCCGACTTCTTGTTGGTGAATGTTAAAATATGCAAATTACAAACTGCAGTTCTGGGGCTAGACATCCGCTAAAACAAAAGATAGTAGCTATGGTTACTCAAATTAGTGGACTTTAGAGAAAGGGGATATAATGCCTATGATACGGTCACGACATTCTATCCGGTCTCATTGCAGTAGCGTCGCTATAATGTTGTAAGAATGTAAATACATAATCCACAATTTTCTGACTAGAAATCTAATAGAACAGAGCATTGCGATTTTGTTGAGTTAGATTATGAGTTATGACATATGCATTGAAACTTCTATCTATAGTTATCCTTACTTCTGATAGTTTCTGCAATTATCAGGTGAATACCATCTCGATCTCATAGTAAGCTATGGAGCAGTACCGGTCATTGTCCCCCGAGTGAGCGGTGTCCACATGCTACTGGACAGCTTCGAGCCCATCCATGGCGTCCTCCTCTGCGAAGGTGAAGACATAGATCCATCATTTTATGAGACTGCAACCTCCGGTTTATCACCCGAAGAATTAGAAGACATACGAAGACTCCACGAGAGCGACACCACAATCGACAAGGAAAAGGACACAATTGAATTAAGACTAGCCAAACTCTGCCTAGAGCGAAACATACCTTACATGGGCATATGCAGGGGGTCACAAGTCCTAAATGTGGCTTCTGGGGGTACCCTTTATCAGGACATAGGGAAGGAATTGTCAGGAAAATTGCCTAAAAATCGGAGAGTGGTTCATATAGATTATGAGAATTATGATCGGCATAGACATGGGGTGAAAGTGGTGGAGAATACCCCTTTGGAGAATTGGTTTAAAGAGTCTTTGGAAGGTGGGGAGAGGGAGATTATGGTTAATAGTTATCATCATCAAGGGGTTAAGAGTTTGGCTCAGAGGTTTGTGCCTATGGCTTTTGCACCAGATGGATTGGTGGAGGGGTTTTATGATCCCGATGCTTATAATCCTGACGAGGGCAAGTTCATAATGGGGCTCCAGTTTCATCCGGAGAGAATGCGAAAACCTGATTCGGACGAGTTTGATTATCCGGGTTGCCCCTCTGCTTATCAGGTAACACACTAATCTCCCATGATGAATCACAATGGTTTTCTGATTAAGTTGAAGAAACATGGTAATTTCTTATCTTGCTATTCACTTATGGTTGCACAGTAGTAGACCTTGAACTATTTCACGAAATAGTGTTAGAATATTGTGGTAGTAGCACTAGTATTGGTCATAGGCCTGTAGCGATCATGTATTGGGCAGAATGATTGAGCGGTGTCAGGAATTGATCGATACTCATATGATTTCTCGTCCCTCCCATAGATTCCAAAAAATATTCATTTAGGCCTGCCTTCATCGTAACCCTAAACTATTCACAAAATAGTGTCAGGATGTCGTGTTATTAGCACTAGTATTGGTCATGGGATAGTAGCAATCATGTATTGGGCAGAGTGATTGAGCAGTGTCAGGAATTGATCGATACTTGTATGATTTTTCATCCCTCCATAGATTCTGAAAAAAATTAATTTGGACACGCTTTCATCGTAGACCCTGAACTATTTCACAAAATAGTGTCAGGATGTCGTGTTAGTAGCACTAGTATTGGTCATAGGCCCGTAGCAATCATGTATTGGGTAGAGTGATTGAGCGGTGTTAGGAATTGATCGATACTCATATGCTTTCTCATCCTTTCACAGATTCTGAAAAATATGCATTTGGGCATGCCCTCATTATAGACCTTGAACTATTTCACGAAATAGTGTCAGGATGTCGTGGTAGTAAGCACTAGTATTGGTCATAGGCCCGTAGTGATTGTGTATTAGGCAGAGTGATTAATTGAGAGTTGTCAGGAATTGATTGATACTCGTAAGATTTCTCGTTCCTTCATAGATTCTGAAAAATATTCATTCAGGTATGCCCTCGTCATAGAACACAAGATACCGTCACGTAGTCTTTCTAACCTACAAATTAATTCTCTGTTTTGAGGATAGTTTTATGTGTCACACCCTAAACTCGGAGGCATGACCGGCGATGAACCATGTACCAACCATGGAACACGAAGCCTAAAATAGGTATTAAATAAAATCTGAAGAATTTTAGAAATCCTTTTCTGTAGCAAATGAGGCACAAATATTCCATGGCCTCTAACTCCAAACAAAATAACTAAAATGCTAATAAACAAAAGTAATAACCTTGTAGAACATGAATAAATAAAATACAAATGCCCTAGAGGTCCAAACGGTATGTCCCGATAAAGCCGCACAGTCCTTGACTACTCTCCATGCACTAACCTGAAAAAAAATGTGGATTAAATCCATCAGTTGAAAGCTCAGTGAGTAGTATAGCATGCTAAGGGTAGATGGTTAAAGGTGGCATACATATTAAAGAGTAATAACCGAGAGTTTCAAGAACGATTTCGAATGATCAAAGTCAAGGGATCAAGAATAATAGTATCAACGAAATAAATAACTGATTAACGAATCTCGGAATAAAATACCAATTTCCAATAAGTTGCGTTATACCAATTAGGTTCTCCAATAATACCAAACCAATGAATCAACAATAACTCGAGAGTCAAAAACAAATGGGAACCATAATCACCAAGTACCAAATGCCAAATGTTTTCTTAGGGCTTAGCCCGTTGGATCCAACACGTTCTTAGAGTCACATGGGATGGCGCCCAAGTCTTTTCTCTAAGTTGATCCGGATAGAGTCACCACGGTATTTTACGGGTCTTTTCCCTAATCCGTTGAGCACTAGAGTCACCATGGTATTTCATAGGTCTTTTCCCTAGAGGCCAAAGTCACCACGATATTTCACGGGTCTTTCCCTTGGACTTTTTAACAAATATAAACATGGTCCCAATTAATAAAGAATAACGGTCAACCGGAGTCACCTGCACCAGGTCGATTCCCCGTGCCGCTATACAGTTCTCAACAGAGGGTTGGTCGACGAATAGATAACAAGACAAGTAACAACGATACATAATGAGAATAAATCCATAGAACCTTGTATGCCAAAGGGTACGTCAATTCCAATAAAACACGAAGTCAACGAATTAAATAATTGAATACCAAGTAACAAGGAATAACATGGTATTTTTAAAAGAATAGATAGGCTTAAGAGGAGTTCAAAGAATTGAATCACATGCTAAACCACTCACCTGAGTCCAAAAGAATTCAACCGAACGCGAGGTATAATAATTTCTCACTAGTCTGTTTTAAAAAAAAAGATGTACATAATAACCGTAATTAATCATAAGCATAAAATACATAAATTAACCCAAATCACTATTTAATGTACAATTAATACTTAGTAACAATTTCTAGGCTCAGACCCATCTCAATTCCAAAACTCCAAATGCAGCCAATACCACCTAACTACCATTAGACGTCCTTATCACCGGTCACCACCAGAACATATGCAAATACAATAAGGACAAAATATGGGCTTTAACCCCAATACCCAACCACACCTTCACCATACTTTAGCACCCACACAATCTGCCCAAATGTGACACTTGTATAAATTATAAAACAAGCACATCTCCCCTTTCTCCCCTCAACCCCCACCGCCAATTACACCTAGTGTCTTCAACGTTGCAACCCAACGAAAGAAAATATAGAATATTAAACCACCCAACAGTCCCTCAAAGTTGAAATTTATATAAATCTATCATTGTAAATCAAGGTCATGATAAATGGTCGAACAAGAAAATATAATGCAAAAGGAGTGGTCTGACCTTCTAACCAATTG
>JABCMJ010030569.1:0-11858 GCA_014822125.1 Arbutus unedo | reverse complement strand
ATTGTAGCTAAATTTGGGCAATCAAATTTGGTTGGGAACCCTAGGCATGTCACAGCGGTGAGATTATTATACGTGATGGAAGTGAATTACAATTCTGTTCCATAATATTTTTACTTGGTATGTCAGTTTTAAGATATTGATCGTCGTTTTTGTGATGCGATTGATGGGTTTTGAAGATAAATGCAATGGAGGTGGAATTAATCACAGAGGGCGTATCTGAAGATGATACTTTCAGCTTTGATCAGACCAATGATGTGAGTTTCTTATTGTCATTTGTTACTGTATCGCTCAATTTTGTTCTTCAACCTCTTTTACTAATATTTTGCTATCTGGGTTTTATGTATAACCGAAAGATTTGGGAGTTTTTTTTAGTTTAGTAATGTCAACCTAAGAGAAAAGGAGCTTTGGTGTAAAGAAGAAGAAGAACTGTTTATTTCTACCGATAGTTAAGAAGCTAAAAACTGTTATATTCTCTGTAGTACCGTGGTGTGAAAAGCGGATAGGACTGGATTAATGAATTTCGGTAGCTATGTTTTGTTTTAAATCTTGGTATGGTGATATTAGCTTAAAAATTTAGCATGTTCTCATTGAGCTGCCAGGAGATTACGGGGAACTAGTAAGTGCAATTTGGGAGTGTTTTTTTAACAAGTGCTTGGTTTATGGGTACGTGTGATTTATGTGTTTGCAGGATTATTTTACTCTTGATGGTGAGAGATGCGGGATATGCATGGATATGGTCGTCGATAGGGGGGTGCTGGATTGCTGCCAACACTGGTATAATTTTTTTTCCTTCAAGAAAGTGTTGCCTTGAACTGTGAGACTGATAGTTCATCAATGGTGAAGCTTTTCAAGTGAATGTATACACGTGCATAGTGATAGTTTGCCTTTAAAGGCATCAGAAGGTGAACTGGATTTGGTGCAGCTTCTTCACATAATCCATTTTCTGTTATTTTGTTTACTTTGAATGTACGGGGTCATCAATTTCACATTGATAACCAACCTTCTGTCTGCCGGGAAGACCTAGCGACTGATGTGTATGCTTCATCTTTTTGTTACATTTTTAGATCAGTTTTTTATCCCTTGCTGGCTTGTCGCTACCGAAGGTACATAATTGGGATATTAACAAAAGAACTTGTTGATTTCCCCGTTGCACCAAATAAAGGAACAGGTTTAACATTGGGATGATGAATTGTGCGTCTTTCCTTTGACCTCCCTTGGTTACAACTTTGTGTATATTTAAGTACTTCATTTTCGAAGTTTCAGAAGACGTGTATCGGATAATTTCATTTGGTGGTTGTACTTCAGCAATCAGCATTAATCGGATTGTTCTGTTTGCTGGATGCGCTGTATTCTCCTTGATTTATTGTTCTCAAATGATGATGTTAAATTCGTCAAGCTGAGAATTTCTGTGGTTGGAAACAGTGTATTTATTAACTTGGTCGTTTATATCTAATTAGATTTTTGCAACAGTAAAAGCATAAAAAGTTACATCAGTGAATTTTCAATCACGTGTGTAATGGAGTACGTTTTGAAGAAAATGACATTACCAGCATGTCGTTGTTTCTCTGAAATAGTTCTTTTTGGTGAAAATATAATTTGAGGTGATCACCTGGGTTTATCATTTGAATTCAGGTTCTGTTTCACATGCATTGACAACTGGGCTACCATCACAAACCTTTGCCCGCTTTGCCAGAACGAATTTCAGTTAATCACATGTGTTCCGGTGAGTATTAAGTTGTTGGAGCTTTTCTTCTTTGTTTGATAATTCCTTCTTTTGTAATTTGTCATCATCCACTTGTCCAATCGATACTTGAAGGTCTCTTGCAACTCTAATTTCATAATGCTGCATTGATGTTGCCAACCAAAGATGATGCTGCATTAGTGTATCCCAGCTAACATATTTTATTTGATAATGAAGGTGTATGATACCATTGGCAGCAACAAAGTTGACGAGGAGTCGTCCTCCAGGTACTCTTGTTTTTGTTTGTTAAATTTCTGGTGCTCCTACTTCAGTCCAATTTGAAGCCACAGATACTTTAGTGGTACAATATTCTTACAGCTTTGGGGTTTACATACATCCTGTTCTTATCACGTGTTTCAACTCGAAAGTGAATTGGAGATGGGAATGCCTCCACCAAAAGCGAGATGCTACAGTAGATGTAGCTTGCGTTAGATTTATGCATCTTAGAGGAGCAAGTCTGATCCCCTCTTTCATTATGTCCATGTGATATTATCAGGGGAAGGTGGAGGGGGAGAGGCATAAACTTAAGTGTCCAGTAGCTTCTTCCTTGCATAATGGGCTCTTTGTAAAAGTTTACAGTACAGTTTTAGGAAGAACATGAAAGAATCAAAGAAGCATAAATTAGGAAAATGTTGATTTGAAAGATGTTGAGACCCATGGAGCATTGCATTGTGCATATTCACATGAATTGCACTCAAAATATGTTTAGATGGAATATATTAATATTTTGTCTGTTAAGAGTTATTGTAATATGTGTCTTTAGTATTCATAGTACTAGGGCATATGTGTCTTTCTACCTTGTACTCATTAGAGTTACATATACCCCAATACTAAGAATACTAAACACACATATTACAATAACTCTTAACATTATCAACTATTTTTGCAATTGATTCTCTGCCGTTTTCCACTATGCTTTGGTTTTGGCAGCTACTTATGTGATCTTTTCTTTGTTTCATCTATGCAGAGAAGATGATTGGTGCATTGAAGGGAAAACCAATACCCTTTCTTTCCCCTCATACTACATTGATGAAAATGTAAATATTCTACTAAGAAATCTCTTTAGACGGAAATTGCAGAATCAACTTTAGTTATTATGGAGCTAGGTTTGTGAAGAATGCACTTACCTCCCATGCCCCCAATTCAACGGAAAGATAGTGACATAAGTCATAGATGTGCATTCACCTTTCCTTACTATTTTTCAAAGGTACTAACATTCTCTCCTAAGATGACAATTACCTTGTGAGTGTACATCCTCTCAAGTTTAGGACACACACTATTTAGTTTAAAATGGGCATTTGAATTTACATATTAGGTGTTATGCCCATGTGTGATGAAGAAAGATGCATTGTCCATGTGACTTACGTTTATTCTCATTCACAACTGCTATGCTGAACCTAAGATGTCTCTACCGCACATGGCAGTAATTCTCACTCTTCACTAGTTCAAGAAGTTATGAATGTGGGGAAGACTGAAGAAAAAGTTCGATATCAGCAGTGATGATCACCGCTGTATTTTCATTTTGAAGAGTAAAGGATGGGATTTGTCTTTTGAGCTAGTAATTCTAAGAAGGGAATCTTAATCTAAAACATAGATGTCGTCTACTTTCTCAAGTTTTTGGACTGTTTTCATCTGTCTACATTTGCAGTTATTATCTAGTTAGCACGCTGCTCTTAAACACTCTACCATGTTGTAGGCAGTTATCTGTTTGGATGGAGATGGCTGCAAAATCCGAAGCAGATCATTGACTATCGATGAAGATTCCAATCTTGATACGTCAATTGCTTGTGACTCGTGTGATACATGGTATGCTTAACATGTCTAAACATCTTTTGTTTTGTTTTGTTTTATTTATAGATTCAGAACTACTGATGATGCTGCTATATTGACTGAAAAGTCGAATCGATGAAGAGCTAGAAGTCTATGGCCACCTACGTGTCATTTAACTGTGGCTGTCATTGTATGGAATTCAATAGTTCAGGCAGTGAGAGGTGATGCTGCGGCCCAGGGTCTAAGACAAACATTTACCAGTGCAGGGTTTACGTATTTTAGTGTTATTCTATACAGCTCTCAAAGGGAGGGGTCTTGTCCAAGAAAGAGGGGTCTTGTCCAAACAAGTCTTGGAGTTTTTTTCTTACAATTAAAACATAGATATGAACAATATTGGTACCTCAGCAAGTATTTCTTGCCCCGAAAGAAATGACGTTGCTTCCGCTGTATTGATTGGGAAGTTCATAGAGAGAGGAAACCCATTCATTTACTACCTAAGCAAATCATGTTGGCATTTTCGTAAAGGCGTGTAATGACTTACACCCCACAGTTACGACTTGGTGAAAACAGTTTTTTGCTTTTCGTAATTCATGTCCAGTTATGGTGGACAAATTACTCTCCAGGGTGTAGATGGGATTATGCTTGCTCTTTTTCTTCAAGTAACTTCTTACACTATGTTGTGTTATGGGAACCACTAGTAAATTTGATATTTGGTGTGAATCTCTTTCAACCAGTCTCTTTTCACGATCTACTTTTATCGGGTTCAGCGTTTTAAGATTGTGCAATCCTTATGGTTGCAAAGCGTAGTGGGAATTTAATTATTGAAGTTAAATATTTCACTGGTTGAAACATAGATCTACTAAAATTTCGGATGTTAAGGAGCACACTAGTTTTGCAGCAGGTATCAGGAAATTTTAACTCAAGCTCTCTTGACATCATTAAGAGGGCTACTCATTATTTCTCTGACGGAGCTATTTCCGGAGAAGCATTATTGCAAATCTAATAATCATAGTGTAGTTCACATGGACTTTGAAATTTGGTATTTAGAATCGACATCATTCCAGAAAGGAACTTGCATTACTGATGACTTCACCAGGGATTGCTTGTGTGTGCATAATACTTAAGTTTACGTACCAAGACATGTACATTTATTTACTCTTATGCCCTTATGTATATCTAATATTGATATATACATGAATTTATACCTATATTTGTTCACTTAGCTCTTATGCATGTACATGTAGTCTTTTACCTCTGATTTTCTTTGTTATTATTTGTTATGCTTTTGAGCGGAAATCTTTTTCAATTTGGGGTCATTTTCACTTGTAAGTTATCTGTTGTATGATTTAATCTTCTGCCATATCTCATCCAAAGGTTTGATGCTGGTCGGCACTAATTGTTTGTTGACTTAAATCAGGTATCATGCTTTTTGTGTGGGATTTGATCCTGAAGGGACATGTGAAAATTCATGGTTATGCCCGAGGTAATTCGACAGGTGGTTTTAGTTTATTTTTCTGTCAAATTTGGGCCAGATTCATTTGCTGGATGCAGTTCTCCAGAATCGGCATTAGGCAGCAGTGCCTAAATGCTGTTTGTGGCTTGTATCTTGTAGTGGCATTACCTTTTCACCAATGACTATTCAAGACGAATATTTATTCTCTTTTTTTTTTGCTTGGAAAAATATTTGGACTTACATGCTCCCCTTTCTGGAAAATGGGTTCTGCGTACATATTCCTCAAGGGGGATTTGACAATCTTGTGCTTTGGATTTTCTGGTGAACAATCCAATCAGATTGTTGCCAAACATCTGATGTATCATCTGGGAAAAGGATTCCTCTTATGTTTTAGTTTCATCTGGTGAGGAGAATCCTCTCAAGTTGGGACCCAAGTTATTTTTGCTTTTTTATCCTCCATCCATATGCTTGGGGAAGCTAACACAAGTATTGCTGTTTTTAATTGGCATAAACTTCCATATTGGGCCGCTTTTGCTATCTTATTTTGTCAATGCTGTAGGTGTGTCGCAAATGAGGATCCCCAAAAATCAGATGTGATTCCATTGCTGAGGCCTAGCAACCACTATTGTCTAGAAAATGACAATAGTGATTGTTTTGTTGACGCTGCTTTTTCTAGAAAGGTTTCTGTATCAGTTGCCGATGATGGAGAGACAGCTGTTGTTGTCTCAATGGTTGATGGAAATCAATTGACAGACGGACCAAGTGAAAAACTTTCATCAACCTTTGAAGTTGACAAAGACATGAAAATTGAGTCATTGGAAACACCATTGACTGAGAAGCCTAACACTCGATCAGTTTTGGAGTCACAGAAATTGGAGCTATGCTTATCACAAGATACATCCTTCAATTTGCCATGTAGTTTGTTGGGGAAGCGTGAGTTGATGACTGCAGATGAACTGATGAAAGAACCAAGTGGCGTTGACGGCTTTGTTATTTCTCCAAGGAAGAAGTTAAATGGGTGTTACTCTGCTAGTGAACCATTTGGATCCAGTCTAGATCTTCATCTTGGTTTATCTCTGGGCTCTTCTTCTGGTATGCTGACAGATATAGAAATTTTGCCTATTTCTCAATCAGGCACACGCACACAAACGCACATATCTTTCATTACTGCAATAATTTCTTGTTTTCTTCCAGTTCAGTTGACTTTGTGAAAAATAATGTAGCTGAAGATCAAGCAGCTGGAGACATGCAGCAGAATTCAGAAGAAAATTTGTTGCCAGGTGTGGAATGGAGTGGTTTGTGATTTAATCCTCTCTGCTAGGCTATTTTGGGCACTTGTATAGTATGAGCAATCGTATTTTCAAACATCTAGATAGTCGTTTTTCGATAGACGTTCATTTCAATATTACGCTTATCTCCTATTGGTGGATATGCTTTCAGGTGGCCCTTGTATGCCTGCCATGAAGGATACTAATCTTGGAACTGCTGGTTCAAAGAGAAAGAAAAGGGATTACAGGTCAATATTGCTCAATTGCTTGCTGAGCAAAAAAAAAAATGCTCAATTGCGTCTTCCTCTTTGCTATCATTAGATTTCGCCAATGAATACAGTAAACTTTGCTGTACACTTTTTCCACCATCAACCTATATTCTGATGTTGCTTAACGCATTCTTTTATTCCCATCACAAAAAAATAGGGTAAACTATATTGACCTTCCTTGAGATTTCTAAAAAATACACTGACCTCCTGTGGTTTGAGAAATTACTATTAAAATAAGTCAAGCACCGTTAATCAAGCTATCGAAGTTTCAAGTCGAAATTTTTTCCGGCCAAACAAATTGTAACATAATTCCTATAAGGTCTGATTTTGTTTATGTTAAATTTTTGAGATTTTTCAGAAATCGAAACTCTGACAAGGTTTTTGTGAAATGTTCGAGTTTAGGTTTCAAAAAAATTTGAAAAATTCAGCTTAGTTTATTTCGGACGTGATAAGAATTTATGTTGGAGTTTATTTTGTCAAAAAAAACCTCGAACTTAAAGTTTCAATAGCTTGACTAACGATGTTTGATTGATTTTAATGGTAAAGGAGGTAAGTGCATAATAGTTTCAAAAGCAAGGGAGGTTAATTTCTCAAACTATAGGGCAGGTCAGTATAATTTATCCAAAAAGATGCTTTAGGATTGTGCAAGGAGCTTTTGGAGTCATACTTATCACAAAAAAAGAAAAAAAGAATGGTAAAAAAGAATGAAGGAAAGATGGAGAACAGTTGCTTGCTGCTTGGAAATTCTTAAATTTGTAACCTGTGTTATTGTAGACCGTCAATTGCCTTATTTTCATAGACTGTTTGGTTGAATAAGGAAATTTGTACTAGCTTTCATTCAGCAGTTTTGTTATTGGCCTTAAAATGGATGCAGACTTATGTAATTGCTAACTTCATTTTTGTTTTATTTTATTTTTTCTCTATTAGTTATGATGTTCCCACCGATGTTGAGGGTGAAGAAACCAAAGCTGAGGTTGAGACTAAAGCTTCAAGAAAAAAGGTCAGAGCTGAGAGAAACAATCAAGTGATTGATTCAGAAGACCAAGCTGATGAATGTGTTTCAGATAAGTCCGAGAAATGTAACTTAGGAAAGGAAAATGCTGCTTCTGCTATAATGAGTATAGTTCGGGGGACAGATCGTAGACCTGTCAAGGACCATGAGCACAATAATCAAACTGTTAAGTCCTCACGAGAGAGAGAAAATCAAGCTGGTTTGAGAATGAAAAAGATCATGAGAACAGCTGCTGAGGACAAGGAGTCATCCGTAGTACAGAAGCTAAGAAAAGAAATTAGAGAAGCTGTCCGTAACAGATCCTCCACAGAGCGTGGGGAAAACCTTTTTGACCCAAAACTTCTTGATGCATTCAGGGCTGTTGTGGCTGGAACCATGACTGAACCAGCTAAAAAGTCTCGAGCTCTTGTTATGAGGGATAAACAGAAAGGGAAAGTACGTGAGAATCTTACAAAAAAGATATATGGGATTGGCGGAAGAAGAAAGAGGGCGTGGACCCGTGACTGTGAAGTCGAATTTTGGAAGCACCGTTGCTTGAAACCTGGTAGGCCTGAAAAAATTGAGACTTTGAAGTCAGTTCTCGATCTTTTAAGAAATGGTTCTTATTGCACAGAGGTTAAGCAGGGAAATGAAGTGAAGTCCACGATTCTTTCAAGGTTGTATTTAGCTGATACATCTGTTTTCCCGCGCAAGGATGATATCAAGCCTGTCTCCGATCTCAAAGCTACTGATCCTCTAGAGAATAAAGGACACTCTTCAACGGAAAAAGCATCTACCCCATCTCTGGGGCCTCAAAATCCAAAAACTCTGCAAATGAATATCGTTTCACGCCAGGTTAGTACTTCTTTGTCCGGAGATAAAGGAAATAAAAGTACTTCTGCTGCCAGCCTAAAAGGGGAATCTTCTTCTAGTAAAGTACATCCTAAGATTCCTAACAAATGCCAGGAAGGGCCACTTGCTTCCTCTTTACGCGGTTCAAAAGTAAATTCCCAGAAGGAAATGATGGGTAAATCTAATGATATGCCAAAGGATAAGAGGAAATGGGCCCTAGAGGTTCTTGCAAGAAAAACTGCACCCACTGGCAGTAGTGCTGCACACGAAAAGCAGGAAGATAATGCAGTGCTTAAAGGAGCCTATCCTCTATTGGTATGTGAGGATTTTGTCTTCCTTGTACCCCTTCTTATGTATGCCATATTACTTTCTGCAACTTTTAATAGCTTTTTTGTTTCTATCATTTGACAGGCTCAATTACCAATTGATATGAGACCAGTTTTGGCACCTAGTCGGCATAATAAAATCCCGATATCAGTTAGGCAGGTAAGTTGTGCCCTTTCTCCATTTCCTAACGAGACTAAGAATTTGGCTTGTGTGTTGAACATGTACCTTTCAGATTTGTTGATCCAATAGAACTTTGATTTTACCAAAAAGCATTTAACAGAGCTGAGTCCTTGTTATGCCATTTATTCGATTGGTTGAAAAACCCAAAGATTGAATTGAACTTAGACACTGCCACTGGACCTCCACTCTTCTACCACATGCTCCTAATCCACTGCAGATACAGGTGCTGATGTCATCCATGCACCACCTCCGTGATAACATCCATCACCACTACCTCAACCAATTCCAGTAATTTAATGAGAATGAGATGAATGTACCAATATAAGTCATTTATGAGTAAAATGTAGATACTGGGGAAATTTTGTTCATTGGAATTCATTTTTATTGTCCAAACCATCCATCCTCAGCGTTTTAGCCTCTTTAGAATGACCCCTCTCTTGTTGACAAAGCTGATGTTCTGCCTCCTTACCCACTCCATATTTTTTCTAAATGTTTGAAGTTGTGGACTTATCCTCAAGAAACTTATAAATGTTACTAAGGCCTGAGATGTATCATTTTTGAGTTGTAGATTATTTAATAGCATTCATTCTACAGGCACAACTTTACCGCCTCATTGAGCACTTTTTGCGAAAAGCAAATCTCCCCATCATTCGCAGGACTGCAGACACAGAGTTTGCTGTTGCTGATGCAGTTAATATCGAGAAGGAAGTTGCTGATAGATCGAATAGCAAGTTAGTATATGTGAATCTAATGTCCCAGGAGCTCTTGCATCGGGTGGACGTCATCAAGCCTAATAGAGCCGCAGAATCACATCCTTCTGACAAACAAGGACAAGCTACCAATGATGTTTCTGATGGTCCAACGGTTGAGGAAGCATTGAAAAACGCAGGCCTGTTGTCTGATTCCCCACCAAATAGTCCGTATCAGCAAACGGAGGCAGCAAATGACGGAAATGACCTCTCTGGAATGATTGGAGAAAATCCCGAACCTGGTAATATATTTGAAATGAATTCCCATCCAGACCTTGATATATATGGTGATTTTGAGTATGATTTGGAAGACGAAGACTTCATTGGTGCTAGTGCTTTAAAGTCATCTAAGTTGGAACAAGAAGAGTCGAAAATAAAAGTGGTTTTCTCCACTCTCAATTCAAATACATCAAATGACGTTAACGATGTTGAGGGTCATGAGAGAATGAACGACATTGAAGTGGTGGTAAGAAATGAGGATTGCCCTAGTCTATATCCCTTAACAGATGGAGGAGGTGAAGAGCCTTCTCTTGCAGAATGCGAAGAGCTATATGGTCCCGATAAAGAACCATTCACGAAAAGGTATCCAGATAGTTTGTTAATGAAGAAGCCCAGCGAAATAATGGCTGATGTTGTAGCTCCAGAGAACACTGAATATCCGGGATCAAGCCAAACAGCAAAGGCTACTGAATTCGAGAGCGAGAGCTGCGCAGATAATTTAGTTGGAGGAGAAAATGCTCCGGACTGTTCTCAAACAAGTGAAAATGTTCCGAAAAAGGAGAAACTATCAAATACGGGTACAAGCAAGCGATCTGATAGAACCAATGATGTATCACAAAAGGTATCGAATCGCATGGCTTTGTATAATATTTGCTTCCTTTTTTTCTCCTTCAAGTTTTGACCTATGGTTTCTCTTCTTTTACACCATATTTGGCTAGCATCAGACAAAAGATGCAGGTCACAGGATTTAGGTATAGGCGAATTGATAATGATCTATATATCATTCCCACATACCAGAAAAGGTCATTTGCAGAGTTGAAATGTCCAGTTGGATAACTTTGAACTCCCTTTTACATGACCCATCATAGGGGGCGGGGTGCTTGATCGTAATTCGCCCCTTGCTTGCAGAACCAAGGATAACCTGCACATTTTTACTTGATTGTGCCGTTGATGGTCTCGATCTCAGCAGGGGCAGCATCGATTGGGCTCCTTGCTTGCCCAAATCCTTGTTCCAAATAGAGCCCTAGGGTTTGCAAACTTCCATTTCTCATATCAGTTACTAACTTTTACAGGTGGAAGCTTACATCAAAGAGCACATCAGGCCATTGTGCAAGAGCGGAGTGATCACGGTCGAACAATACAGATGGGCTGTGGGGAAAACAACTGAAAAAGTTATGAAGTACCATTCGAAAGAAAAAACCGCGAAGTTCCTCATCAAGGAAGGTGAGAAGGTGAAGAAACTTGCAGAGCAGTACGTTGAGACCGCCCAGCAGCAGGACCGAAATTAACATTCACAGGCGAATCTAGCATTCTCTTTTGCAACTATTCCGGCCCTTAACTTTTCTTTCGTTTTCCTTACCATACGTTTCCTAGTATTTCGTCGAGGAATACAAGGTTCGAACCCTTTTGTTGTTACAGTATTTTGTTGACGAATACGAGGATCCAACCCGTGGTGTTACAGTATTTTGTTGAAGAGTACGGGGATACAACTGTGGTCATTGTAACAGCATTCAAAGCCAAATGTATATGTTCTATGATCGATTCAGAAAGTGAGAGACCAATCTGTTGCAAGTATCCTGCCTTGTAGTTACAGCATTTGCCATGTTCGTTGTAAACGTTCTTAGGCGCAATGATTACAGTTCTAAAAGCCGTGGCGGGTGCCCACCCTCCAGCTGCCCACCCAACTAGAGGGACTGGGAATGGGAAATTAATAGAGTATGGGAAATTAATAGAGTACAAAATTTATCTTCAAGTTTTATCTCATTCTGAACGTCCCCATGTGTACCTGGTGTTTTGGATCAATGATGATGCACAATACTCTCACCTACTGTGTTTTTGGGGGGCGGGGGGGCTTGACCACAAAGCCATAATGATTTTTACTATACTTTAGCACATGTGCATTGTTTGAATTTACAGCAATATAAATGAATAAATATCTGCATAACCTGTTTTGTTAATTCAACCTTTTAGATATTATTAATTTTTGTAAGCCAGTTTATAATTTTAGTGTGCCTTCGTTAATATACGATAAAATTGGT
>JABCMJ010030565.1:0-15064 GCA_014822125.1 Arbutus unedo | reverse complement strand
TGACTTTCTAGATCGGCTGCTGACTATATCTGCATGGGTAATGGATCTGGATTGTTAAATATGATCGAAGTGGAATGGAGGGGTTGAACTGGAATCAAGATCTCATCGCTCGTATATTGCATTTCCTATGAAGAAATTTTGGTTGGACAGCAATCATTCAACCATTTGCCAATGCATTTTCCATTTTCGTTTCCTTTTTTCCTTGGTGCGGGAGGGAAAGAAATGTTTTTAATAGTGGAGGGACTTCATTAAATTGAGTAGTTTTTGGGTTTCTGCAAAATTGTATCAAGATCTTCAAGAAATAATTGGACTTCCGTTACAATATAACAACTCTGTTTTGTATTTGTTGGTCTTTCTATCTTCTGAATTTTCAGTCATGAAAAGTTTGCCTCTCATATCTTTTGGCCTTTGGATCATCGAAGCAATTTCTGTAAATCCCAGGCTACTTTGTGCCTACTAGTTACAGGCATCATATTTCTCTATGGGTGTAATGGGTACAGTTCAAAACTTCGTGACGTGGAGTGATATTACTTAAAATGACAGCGCATATGGTTCAGGAATGATGATGAAACTAACGCTGAGAAAATCTTACCTCAATTAAGTTAATTCAACAGTATTGTTAAAAGATCATTAATTTCTAATGTAATGGATGTAGCAGTGGCTTGCTGCAAACTGAGAGTCTTTACTTGATGTAATTTATTACTCTTTACGTTCCAAATTCTAACTTTTTAGTAGAATATAATCATTGCTGTAAAAAGTATTTTTCTTTTTAAATATATTCTTGATTCGATTGATATGTACAGTATAAGTTTTATTTAAATAAAGGGGCAAAAATAAAATTGAATCAAATTTCAATTGTTATTTTTAGAAAGTGAATTTTCATTTTGGGACATTCTAAATTGAAATAATGGATTATAAAAATGAGACGGATGGAGTAATTGACTAATAAGTCATTTCATAGTAGTTCCGTCTACCAATCATAATTTAAAAACTACGTTAAACTAATAGAATGACAACAATGACAACCTACTATTTGTAATACCCATAAAGTAAGTAAAACATATGAAGGGGAAAAAAATGAAAACCTTATTGTGTACCATTAAGACTATACACTAATTGTCACGATTCATCCCGATAATTCATAGGTCAACGAACTGGTCAATAAGGTTAATTCACTAAGGCCTTCTTAATAAAACAATTTATGAATTTTCCACATCAACATTTATACGTATATTTTAAAAAAAATCAGAGTCACAAAAATATAAATAGATTATCCATTCAAAATAATCAAGAAGTATGCAACATACCTGTTACAAACATTCAAAACAAAATTAAGACTACAATCTCCACTTCTAGTCATACACGACTCAACCGGAAACAAAGTACAAGTACTACAATCTTACAAAGTACATCTCAAAATAATACAACATTATTCTGAACAACATAAAAAGAAATACAATTAGATTTAACAATCACTAAGCATAACCGCCTTCATCTTGATTACCTGAAATTTGCATCAACAACGTCATTAACACATAGCTAGTGTGAGTTCAAATAATGCCAAGTTTACTAATTTGCCATAAATTAACCTTATACTCGCTATCAAAGTAATTTTATTGGTTATCAGTATGTTAAAAATGGACCCCAAGTATAAAAAATTAGTGTGAGGTCACCCGTAATGACCACAGACACATGCTCAGCCCTCTTGACGCGCAAGAGATACGAGGGGAAATAGTATACGAATTAGGTATCACGACGGGACGAGTTTGAAGTGTTGTGTGAGGTCCAAGAGGTCAAGGTATCTTAGTTTATGAAGAGACAGTGCACAATAGTATTTTGTTTTGATTGAAAATTAGGCTGATATCCAGGATGAAAGTTGGGCTGGTCGTTCGGGCAAACGTTTAGTTAGGTGTCCAAACGAACGTCCAATTGAGTTGCAGAGCTCAAGCTTGATGCTCAAACCTGATGCTCAAACCTCCATAGGTGAAGCTCCATGCTCCTCTAACCCAAAGTGTGGAACATTCTAGTACGCTAATTACGAACTAATACTAACTAATTGGTGAAAAAATATGCAAGGAGAGGGTGAAATTGAGAAGGGATGGATGTTATCTTATTGTTATTGGTGTTGGTCAGAACTGTAAAAGCATGTTCCTCCTCTTCTTCCCCTCACACTCTCTCTCCTCCCTCGCACTCTCTTCCTTTTTGTGAAATTCGTAGGATTAAGGAGGAGAATGAAATGAGTTTAGGGTATATATTATATGGCGGAGGAAACTTAGGTGTGAAGAATATCAACTAGGAAGAAAAGTCGGGAAATCTATTGTCCCAAGCCAAAATAACAGTAAAGGGAGGAAGAAAATGGCTACTGTCAAATGATACCTTGCTATGCATGTACACACACAGACACACAGACATACACACACGCACACACGTGCATGCAAAAAGTTCGTAAATTAAAATAAGTTTGGGCTTCCCATCGATACCAAGGCACACCCAAGTTGATTAGTTAGTGTACCTGACATCTCTCCGAAAATAATTTGTGCACTTGCGGCTAATTTTTATTTAATCTCTAAAATTAATAAATCTAATTTGGTTAGTTATGTCCAGATTTTGAGTTAGAGTCTCACATCCTCGTAACATTAAGAAGTTTGATACCTAAACTTGTCACAATCACTACGGGTGGTGAATGGGATAGTCTGCAGCTAAACTTGAATCAATAATGTAGGAGATGGTACAGCGGAAGTGGGATCATACTTCTTCAAAGGTTGATAAATTTATTATTTTGAAATTTAAAATTGTGGTAGGTGGCGATACAAAAGTTGTCATCAACAAGAACGAAAATAACAATAGTCATGAGTATCATTGAAGTATGTCTTTTCGATACGTGTCGAATGAGAATAGTGAAGAATGATAAAACTGGATAATATCATAATAGTTTAAGAATTGTAAGAATTAAGCATGACAAGGATTCTAGAAGACACATTAGACTTTAATTTCAGGATATATGCGACCAAGAATTATAAGTGTACTGAACGAACAAGTTTTTCCCCTCCAAATTTGGAATATCATCTTTTGACGGAAAGAAGTCCTCTTCGGCCAATTGAAATTATCAGCCAGGGTTACTGACTAAAGATGAAGTGAATGGTAATAACAAGATACATCCATAGTAAGCTTGATTAATAGGAGAATCATAAAGACACAAATAACTCGCAAACACGGGTGTTTGCGACAATATAGATTACTTGTAACGGGGGTACTTGAAACAATTTAGATAACTCGACAATAATAATGGAATTGTTAATTTGAAGTACAAGCAAATAACAATAAACATGGAGGATTCAAATTCTGCCAATTGTTGATTTCTCAATGATAGAGTCAAATGTCACGGAAGTATTTAGAAGAAACAATTTAAATCAATGGTCAAAATCATCTTTTGGGAATGAAGTTGACTAACATGAGATGAACGACATAAGAATGCCACTTGAAGCAAAATGGAAAAATGTCACTCACAAGTAGTGTATGTGATCCATACAAGAACTTTCAAAATAGGGATGCCAAACCCTGTAAGTCTCTCAATTAGGCTTAACTCGTAAGAAGTAGAGAGATTTGCAATAAGGAGTTACGAAATTTCGGGACAAGATTTTAGCAATCTGACAAGCGATTATAGCATAACAACCAATATAACCTATGCAAAGAGATGATAGAAAGATCAATGCGAATATATTTGATAACTACATAATGGGTAATGGCGTATCAAAATATTTGTTTACACAAAAGGTGGGTGACAAATCATTCGACGTTTCATTCATACTATATTACGTAACAGTGGTACCAATCGAAATTCCATTCTTAATCATTGTTTGCATTCGCTTCTCCAACGCATTTCCGCCCTGGTCAGTTCTTCATTTGTCCATGGTCGCCTTGATCTTCCAAGTATCTGTTGAGATTCCTTTGTTATCGCTTGCTCATATTTAGATTGCAATACTAATCTATTTAGCCGTATTTTACATTTTTTGAATTCAATGTACCGTTCTCCTTCCTTCAGTGTCTACATCACGATCTCCAAGCATCCCGTAAATGTATCAAGATATTCTTTGAGTATCTGGATCATCATTGATAAAGATAAATACATTTTTCTCTAGGTAATTCTTGATGGCATCTCAATCACAGATTAATCTTTAAACATTCTCGCACCTGTTGTAGATGGTTAGATGAATCACTGACCCTGTAACTAGTACTTGTCCTTCATTGTATCTTGTTTTGACAGTTCTTGTAATAGTGACCTTGGCTCTTCAGTTCTGCTACCACCACATGATGCAACGCCCCCAAACATAATCTCAACGTAAAGTCTTCACGAATCAACTATTAATTGAAATGCTGACTATAATTAAATCTTCTTACGAGGATGACACTACCTCTTTCAATATTCCTAACAACTCTCCTCCAATAGTCATCAAGTTCTAAACAGTGTACATTATACGGTGGTGTATCTACACTCACATTTGAATTCAGTTTTTCATGTCTTAGTTTCAAGAATCATCAAATCCTCGATGTAAGCAATTTTTCTTCATCATAGGATAACAATCTATTTATCAATCGTGGTATCAACATGCCCCAGGAATCGGGGGTGTCTAGCTGTAGACATAATCATGTCATTATGCAGACATTTCAATTTTTAGGTATGGTACAACAAACAATACTTATACTTATAGATTGTAACACAATCAATTCATATCCTAGTGGATTTGTTCCTTTTTCATTCTAATAATTAGGTGTGTATACAAAGAAAATAAACTATTATGATATGTTACCTACAACCATGCCTCATTATTTCTTTAGGTCGCCTAGTATGATGGCGACAGCTTGGCATTGTCTCTATCCATTCTTGTTAGCGTTCATGTTCCCTTGGTTTCCTATTTTCCTCGACGATTCCCTTTTGCTCCTAATCCTGTTGCCTGATTTTCATCATTTTGCAGCCCATGATTTTGGCTGTCATGGCTGCCCATTGGTATTGCATTCGCCCAATCCTCAGCTTTGGGCATTCCTGCTTCATGTGTTTGACTTTCTTGCAGCTATAGCACTTGTTTAATCTCATCTTCCTCCAACATTCTCCCTGGTGGTAATTTTCACAAGTTGGACATATCGGTGCTGCCCCTTTTTGGTTTCCTTCGTTCCCTCTTCATTTTTCTGTGTTCGGTTTCTTTTGACTTTTGGATCATCTAGCGTGTGAAATCTGTGATATTTTTTTATCGTGGTACCTTTTGTTCTCATCGGTGTTCTGCTCCATTAAGATGGATTGATCAAAAACCTCTGCGTAACTTGATAGCTGTAGTGGTCGTACTACCCTTTTAATGTCACGTCTCTGGCCATCTTCAAACCTTCTCATCTTTATATCATCGATAAAGATTAGGTGTGGCATGTGTTTCGCAAGATTTGTATCCTCTGCTTCAAACTCGGCCATTATCATCTTCCCTTTCTATTTTCATTGCACCTCGCATTATGTATAGCCCTCAGTATATACTTCTCTTTGAATACCCTTGTATCGAGTGCAGTTCATTCCCGCCCTTGCAGTTCCGCCATCGGTTCGCCTCGCCCATCAGCATGTATGAACTTATCTCCACGTTCTATAATCCATTGCATTTCAAGAGTCGAAAGTTCTTCATTTCTACTAGCAATTCTTCCACCTTCACCTTATCCATTCATCCGTCAAAGGTTGGGGGTTTGAGTTTTAAAAATTCTCTCACCATAGTCACGACCACTGTGAGTGCTGTCGGGTTTACAGTTTCTTCTAAGGTCACCAATCGTCCATTTACCTTGCGTTCTGGTTGGATAACTACATTTGGTTGTGGCACTAGTGATTGTTGCTGTTAGAAGTATAGTTGAAGTAGTTGTTGAACTTGCATCGCTTCTACTAGGATTTGCACCATATTTCTAAGTTTCGCGATTTGGTCGTTGGAGTTATTATCAGTATCATTATTGCATCCCTTCAATCGTGTGTTCACCATTGTGTTGTGTTTGAAGTGAGGCCGGCATAGTTAGAATAAGTTTAGTCATTATGGAAGTTACTAAGTCAAAACCAAGTAAACACACTATGCAAAATGCAAAACATGTCTATATCTCAATAAAAAATGACAATACATCCTTAGTTACATAAATCTATGTCTCGCACTACTCGTGTGTCCGAGCCGCACTACCCTACGACGTAGTCCAAAAAGAACGTACCGTCATCCCGTCCTACGGGTCCTAATTAGAATACAAAACGTTGATTATATATAGGCATGCACACACATATATTATATACAGAGTCCCCTTCTTATGATGGATCCTTCATTTTACTAAAACGAGGATCTTCTATTTTTTGATCAAATTTTAATTATTTGAACCGTCCAATGTGTTTAAAATATATTTTAAGGATTCTCGCGATAAATTAGCTCAAAATATTGTCGGAAAGAGTTTGATCCAAATAGTTTTTCATAAAATTGTTCCTGACAGTATTTATGAAAAACTGCTTGTATCAAGCCATTCTCGATATATTTTTGAACCAATTTCTCACGAGTACTCTTAAAAATATATTTTTAAAAACATTGAATGATCGAATCATCAATATTTGATCAGGAAGTGGAAGGTCCTTATTTTAGCAAAATAAAAAATTCCTTATTAGAAGCTTACTCTCTCTTTTGATGATCCCTCATTTTGCTAAAATACGAATTTTTCATTTTCTGATTATATTTTGATGATTTGAACCGTTCAATGTGTTTAAAATATATTTCTAAGGATACTCGCAAGAAATCAACTCATAATATTATCGGATAGGACTTGATCCAATTAGTTTTTTTTATAAAACTGTTCATGTGAATATTTATGAAAAACTGATTGGATCAAACTCTTTCGGATATTTTTTTTAGCTGATTTCTTGTAAGTACCCTTAAAAAATATTTTAAACACATTGAACAGTTCAGATCATCAATATTTGATAAGAAAACGAGAGGTTCTCATTTTAGCAAAATAAAGAATTACTCATTAGAATCTTATTATATATATATATATATATATATATAATTTACTAAGCAAATTTTCTTTAGGAAAATTACTATATAATTTTGCAACTTGAAGTCTTTCTAGTGGTTTTCATTAGGGGTAAAATTGGAAACCGGAGAACCGGATCAGATCGAAAAATCGGATCGAACCAGTTGTGTAAAGAGCTCAAAAATCGGTCCGGTTCGATTTCTATTTTAGAATTTTGAAAAATTAAATTTTTGGTCCGGTTTACAGTTTAAGGGGCTGAAAATCTAGACCAGACCAGACTGGACCAGTTGAGGTATTAACATATATATATATATATATATATAATAAAATTATATATATTATGTTTTAACTTTCGGTTTTAGAATTGAATTTTTTGAAAAAAATCCAATTGAAATAGTTACTTGGTTAGACTAACAACCTACTAGTAAGCAGGATTCATATGTTGCTTATTAATTATGTTTGAATTGGGTTAGACCAACAATCTACCAGACTACCACATTTTTTTAATTGTGTTTGTGTTGGGTTAGACCATATGTTATATGTTGCCTATTGAAATTGCATGAGCGTATCTTAGTTGCTCAATTGCTAATTGAAATTGTCCAAAAGCTCAAAAATCGAAACTAGACCAAATCAGACCGAAACCGGACAAAACCAGACCAAAACCAAACTGGTGTAATAGGTCCGGTTTCGATTTATAGAATTCTCAAATTGAAAAATTGGTTCGATCCAAAAAAATGTACTAAATCGGACTGGTTACACCCCTAGTTTCAATTGGAAAGGAAATAATCCTAAAAATTATAACATATGACAGTTAATAGATTTAATTTAAATGAATCTAAGGACATTAACTTATAATTTTCTATTAGTATCACTTGTTACTCTTACAGCCCGTTTGGATGTGTTCTTAAATTTGGGGTGATAAAAAAAGGAAATGTTATATAAGAGGGGGACTAAAAAGAAGTGTTAAATAAGAAGGTGTTTGGTTGAGTTTTGTAAAAGGAGGAGATTGACCATTTAAGATATGGTTTGGTTGAGTTTTATATGAGCGGATTAGAAGAAGTGTTAAGCCAAAATTGAGTTATTTGACATTTTTTACTCTTATACTGGGTAATTTTATTAAAAATGACTCGTTATCCTAAAAATTATTTGTATGTAAATTAAATATATTTTTGTTTAATTTAATTTAAAATACATTTGTACTTTATTATTTAATATATTATTTGTACGTGATAATATGTTGATAGGTCATACTTAAACTTTTTAAAATTAGGAACATAATTATACTATGGTGCCCATTGCTATAAAAACGTCGTAGTGTTCATGTTATTCTTGTAAAAATATTTTTATGACTGAGAATGAAAATGATGAATTACGAAATTTGGATTTGAAAACTCAACAATCCACATATGAACCATTCTTGTAATTGCAACAAGTTAATATTGGTACAACAAAGTCGAAAACTTGGTTTGATAATAAACATTGAAATTATTCATGTATGCGTTAATTTCAAGAATTATACAGTACGATGCATGCGAATTTTTTTCAGCCTGAGATGTTTTATTTTTGTCGATTTCGACCAATTTGTTTTTATTTTGATATCCCAAGGGAATCATGAGATGTCAAAATAAACCAAATTGGTAAAAAACCAACGAAACTTAAAACATTCCAGGCTGAAAAAATTTCATACTCACGGTATAGTACCTTGCAATTCTTGATATTAATGAGCACATGGCAAACCTCAACGTTTATTATTATGCAGTCATGTGAACATTTTTACAGAGCATTCAGTACAACGTAAAATCTACTATGCTATCCACGTGACAATGAAACCTAAAAGAATTATGAAAATGAAAATAACATGAGGTGATGTGTCACGCTCTCAATTTTCAACATATTATAACAGTTTATCATAAATAAAATCTTACAACACTCAATGATCAATCCAATATCCCAAATCGTTTCATTATACATGATATCATCAAAAGTCACGTTTAAGTATGTTACATCAAAGTGGACAAATTTTCAGCCCGTTGCATATATCAAAATAAATTATCAAAATTAAACATTCACATTTCTTTTCAAATATAAAAAATAACTCAAAAATAATTTAGTTTATATTTTTCAAAAGTCATTTCAAGATGTTGGATATCTCCTATCCAATCTTCGAAATATGCATCCTACCATGCATCACACGCGCTTCATAAAAAGCGTCCGAAACAGTACCTGTAAAATAATAGGGTAAGTTACGCAACCCAGTAGGAATATCTATACCATAATAATGTGTTTTAGAAAAGATATTACATGTGGCGTAAACAAGTCATAATAACGTACATAAGTCATTATGCTAAACCAATGCAATGAGACATGTCAAGATTCACAAGTTCATCTCACTTCTTTTCTCGTTTCTGACTCGTTATCCATCAATTGTTCCACAATACAGGTTCATCATTCACTGGACCAATTCACAATACAGACTCATCATCCCTTTACCCATACCTCAACATAGATTCATCATTCCCTTAAACCGTCACTCTCTATCGACTCATTTTCCATTCTATAATTCATACTTCCCATCAATGTATTACCAATCTACTGTTAAGTCAGTACCTTTATTTGTACGTCTACTCACTAGGTTGTCCCACACATTCCATGTCTCCACATATAGTTAATGTGTTTCTCCTCACCTCAAATTTTTAAGTCTCAATCTAACAAGATTACCCAAACAGTTCAGAAATTCGTATTCACACTACTATAACACTGATTGGTTTTCAGATGGATCATTCAACTGATATCCAACTCACACTTGTCTACATATCCTTATCTTCGTGACTTGTTAGTCATTCCTAGTACATCACCCAAAGGTGGCTAACCATTTTATTGTCGTTCTCGATACTTTTTCAAGGGAGACTTGCACACCAGTTCTCATCTCTCCTATCATTCTCCCGATGTAGGCAAGTACATCATCTCATCCATTAGTGACCTCCTAAAGAGAATAAGTTATCCTGGTATTCTACAAATTCATTAACGTATGTTCACATTCCACATCAAGCACCAAAATAGTACACTAGTGAGATTACAAGAGGAAATCAATGATAAACTACAGACAAATATTACAGAACTTTGCCATGATTATTCATAATTTTTCAATTCTTTTAATGCATACCATGACTCATGTGCATCACTAACATGTTTTCATTAAGTGTCAAATTATCACACTAGACATTCTCCCGAATGAGACCAGTCCATATCACTCATAACACTTTCGTAAAGGGATCTAGTACACTCCTGGCATACCCGGAGGAACTCAGTACATTTTCATGTCACATTCTTAGAATTTTCGAGAGGGAGTCTAGTTTAGTATTCACATACGTTACATGTCTCTTAACAGTAATCTCATATCGCGCCAGTGTTCACACTTGTCACGTGTCATATAACTATCACCTGTTCCAGTTACACAACATTGACCATATATTCTATAACTCCCCTTATACGTAATTTATCATTTTCATTTAACAACGTATCAAAATGACAGTCTATATTTCATCATGATGCATCATACATTATTCATTCACAACATGTCATAGAGTACTACGTAATTCCAACAGTCAATGAAAAGTTAATAATTTAATCACAAAAGCAACAAACACTTTAGTGAAAATGTTACTTTTTAATTTAACAGTTCTCATGACTCATTCTTGGTCCATATCTCACGCCTCATGTCCGTCATCACTCCTAACTCTCACCTAATGGTGGCTAGACGAGTTATATCATTTACTAGCACGATTCTCCAAGAGAACTAGAAAAAGATTCTCATATGTTCCATTCAATTTCAAAAATCTACATGGGTACTACACCCGAAGGTGGCCAAACAAGGTATATTATCTTACTAACACGACTTTGTCGGGAAGCTAGCCAACTTTCATTAACCATTATATTGTTTTGTACATTCTATTCAATTTTATTTGTTACCAACGACACCTCACACGAAGGTGGTCAAATAATATGTCATCTTACTAGCACGTTTCTCTTAGAAAGTTAGACAAATTTCATAATTAGTACCACTCCCAATGGAGACTAGTATAATATATTTTCGTTCATCACTAGCACGTCTCCTTGCAGAGGTTAGGCCACAATTCATCAATCACTAGCACATCTCCTCACGGAGGCTAGACCAAAATGCATTGTGTCGAATGCATGAGAAATTACAAGTTCATGATATATATATATATATATATATATATATATATATTACAACTCATACGGTTATGGTTATCCAACTAACACTCATTATTCACAAAATTCAACTATAAATAAAATGGTAGAATCTCATGTATCACGCCACAAATCATAGTCAACTCACCTACATCATCGTCAAACACGATTCAACTAAACTCATAGGTAACTCAATCTTAGAAAAAGATTATCCACGCAAGACAAAAAAGATGATAAATGGGTACCAAAACTCAACAGCCGAACCTCAAATCCAAAAGAAAACTCAATATGAAGAAATATTAAACAAAATCCTCACAAGGATTAAAATAAATAAATATAGGCCAATACGCGTAGAATACTCATAAATCGAAGAGAAAATATTCCTACCTCAAGTGTTTTGCACTAAAACTTGAACTCCAAGAACGTGAGCTCCAATGGTGGTGAGAAACTCCAAAAAAACTCTTCAAAGTGAAATAAATGTCTCCAAACTTGAGATAATAGTAGAAAATCTCGAAAGAATTTGATAAATTTGATGTTGGATCAAAGGATTGAAATTGTAGTTTGATGGGAAAGAAAACCCCTAGAGAGAGAGAGAGAGAGAGAAAACTCCTTTTGAAAAAGTTATATATTTTTTCCAAAAAATTTAATTTTGCCTTTTAAAAACGCGCGTCCAAAATCTGAGCGGAAGACCTGACTGGTTGGTCCAAAATCTGACCAGCCAGGTTTTCCCACTGACTTAAAATTTTTAAAATTTCAAGCAAAATTTCAAATCTGATTGGAACACCTAACTGGAAGGTTCAAAATCTGACCGGTCAAGTTTGACCACTGTCCAAAATTTTCAGAATCTTACTGGATGATTCCTAAATCTGACCTAATGGTTCTAAGGCCTGACCTGATGCTTTCCAAACTTGACCCTATGGTTTCTTAGTCTGACCTGATGGTTCTATGGCCTGATCTGATGATTTTTCACCCCTCTTTTACTTCTCACTTCGCTTCATCTATATTAAATCACCCAATTTGCGTAATACTTTTCAATACGAAGTAATTAATGACATTCCGATTATATAATAAAAACGAAAAAAAATTTCGGGCCCTTACATGATGACTCAAGTAGAGCAACATTGTCCTTCGTTAGTGCTTTGGCAATCACAGAAGTTATATTCACAAGTGGGGTCATGCGGTAGATGTGTGTGGGTGCATGTATGATGATTGCTTAGTACGTATGCTATGAATGCGGTGTAGGCTTCTTCGTAAGTCCTAAATTTTTGTGACTGCAGCTGCTATGTCCAGATACTTGGACGTTGCATTTGTCCCAAGAGGCGTAGATCTTGGCCCTCCGATTGACGAAGATGACATATAATTAGGTACTTGCCATAAGTTATTCTTTTTCACCAACCAAAAGCATTGTAAATTTTCAAACGTAATGCAAACGTAAGTGTAATTGTACGTATGCGACTCATATTACGATCTTTAATGGCATAGGACATATTAGGCTGAATAAATTCATGTCCTGCTAAGTATACCTACTTGCCTTTCCTGTTGAATCCTTATTACTAATCACAACTGATGTGAATTCATCAATAGGATACCAGGAGTCATGGATGCACAAATACGTGCTTACCCAAGAAAACAACATCATTGAAGAAGACTCTAAAATTTGTCATTGCCCTCGAGACTCGAAATATGTGAATATTCTATTAGTCGTCACCACCCAATTATAACACACCAATGCTCAATTTGGGCGTCAAATATATGTTTCTAAGAGTTGGTTCGTTACTGGGTTATTCATTTCTTGCTCGAGTGAACGCACAAACCCAACTTACATGCACACACTCAATTCAAACACACACAATGCGAACTAGAAACCAAAAATAGGGTGTTGCAAATCCAATTGCGATCAAAGAAATAACACAGAATAGTACCGCAATGAAAGAAAAACTTAAGAAACTCAGAAATCGAACAATTCTTAAAACCACAACAAACCCAGAAACGAAGAAATCGAATAATTAAAAAATCACATCGAACCCAGAAACAAAGAACACAACCAAATATCAGAACAGTACCACGAAACGAAACCTCTAGTCTCCACATACATCATTTTGAAGCAAAAGAACTCACAGTCAGAAAAAATCAAAACACATTGCAAATCGAACAAAATAAAAAATCAAATTTTTTTCTACGAAAATCAAAATAGTACCAAATATGCCTAAGAACTCTAATTACCAATAAATCAAAACACAACCAACAATCGAAGAACAATACCAAATATTAAAAAACAAAGAACTGAAGCCGAACACGTAAAATCAGTACAAATCGAAGAACTGTACCACGATGAACCCAGAAATCCAAATCAAACTAAAAAGCCATATCTTGTTTTCAAATCGAAATAGAATTCGTCAAGAACACTGAATGTAGGACTCCCAAAACCCTTAGTTTCGATGGACGGACAAACCACAGAGGGAAGGTGATACGAATCGACAAGGACAATGGGAGGTGATCCGGATCGGCAAGGGAAGGAAGGACCAAAACGAATGGAGGTATGGCTGAATCAGAACGAACGGAGAGCGCATAAATGGTCGTCTACCTTTTTTACCCCAAACCCACTTTTGCGTAGATGCTAAAATAGCCCGCGGTGTTACTGAACACTCCTTTATTTTGCCAACTAAACCATGACTTAAAAAAGGAGAGACATTAAACAACATCCCTCTTATTTAACATCCCTTCTAATACCTCCAACAAACGAGCTGTTAAAATTTTTCTCACTAAAAAAACCTTCAATGAGAAAACTACTTTAATACTGCATAAGTGTTAAATAACACTCATCTTATTTAACACTCGTCCTAATACCTCGTCTACTTATCACTACTCACTACTTTAATGTCGGTGACAAGTTTGAATTACATGAATTAATCGTTGTTCTTATGGGAAAACTCTTCTGCTTTCACCAATTCAATTATGATTGAGAAGTGTACTAGTTAACCGTACTATTTCAGTGATAACACATTTCACTAAAGGTTTGCATTATAAGACACTTGGGAGATTGCCATTAGTTTCTCAATCCCATTACCTGCTCTGCCAACCACCAGATCACTGCCCACCCTGTACTCCAAACTATTTTTCACTGCTAATCACTTATCTGTATATATCCGCTATATTTGAAAAATAAACTTGATAAATAAAATTGATCAGTTATTAATAATTACATGAATAAATTTTACTTTAATTTATAAAATTCACGATAATTATTTTCAAATGTAAACCCTTTATGTAATAAAACAAAGTATAATTTGTTCACTTACATATTGATAGCTCATGAAATTATTTTTTACATACATATGTAATTTTGCGAGATAGTTTATAATTTGTTAACCTACATATTGATTGCCCATCAAGTTTGATTTTTACATATGTATTTGATTATGTATGAACAATTCAAATCATTATTATAAATTCAAAATAAACTTACAAAATTAGAGTTTGGACGAATATCATCAATAAAAAAACTCATTTTTGAAAATACAAAATGAAGTAAAATTTGATTATAAGTCTTGCTAATTATTGTTAACTAGATGATAAATAATATACACATAATATCAAATAAATATAAATATTAATATATATTTATAAATATTAATACACAATTTACAAAAATCGATATAATTTTTTAAACATATTAGCATTTTCTTTTGATTAGATAACCTATTAGAAATGCTCTGAATAATCTGTGGATCAGTTTGTATAAACAAATGAAGAGTCAGTGGGTTGGTCAGACTCGCACAAACGTAACCAAAGTTGGTCTCTGAGAGAGAGAGAGAGAGAGAGAGAGAGA
>JABCMJ010030563.1:0-26766 GCA_014822125.1 Arbutus unedo | reverse complement strand
GAAAACAGGAAGTGTTACCAAACATAGCCTAACAATCCCAAAATATATAGAAAAAGTCTAAGGACACGATGTGTCATTAACTGTTAGATGCACGTGGAGTTTTTAACCTTACGTGTATCTAATGACTCGGGACACATACATCTGGACACATCTATGTCCCTAGTATTACTCTAAAATATAATGAAGAAAAATACTGACACCACATATTTGTGTTCTAAAATCAGTGAATAATTACTCTAAATCTTGAGAGAATAGGACAACTTCAAAATATCTCTAATCATTGAGGAGGGGACGTTTTATAGAATTTAATCCAATTGGAAGGACTTTCTAGTAAATTCGAAAAGTATCCTCCAAAGAGTGTACAAGCAAAATACCCCCACAAAAAGGAATTATATTTAAATTCCCACCACATTTTCTCACATGAAAGTAACATCTTCTCACGTGCGTTGAGCGCGTGGGGAACACTGCCACCAATTTCATAATTAATGAGTCCCTTCAATTTCAAGCCTCCAGATTTTGATCAGGAATTTTTATTTTTTTATCAAGTGTACACACAAATCTCGTACACAAATCTGAACAGAAATATATTCAGAATCATTTAATGTACGTAGAATTCTTTATTATTCTATAAATTACATGTGCATTAAATAGTTTCACACGCTCGCGCATGCACACACAAACACACACACACATATATATATATATATATGTATAAATCTGTACATAAAAATTTGTATTTGTAGACTTTTTTTAAAAGTAGAGTACCTTCAAGTCCTTTTGCAACATGTTTAATTAATTTGAGACATTGTTCATGATGAGAAATGAGCACTAATGAAGACAAAAGAGAAATCTTTATAGTTTGATACTCTTGACCTAATATTGAACCAATTAATTTAAGGATCAATTCAATAATTTACTAGTAGATAATTTAATTGAAGTCAGAGTAAAATCTCGTATGAACTGTGTCATAACACAAAAATCTATGTTGTTGGTAATTTACAAATTAGGCAAGAAATGAATGAGAAATCCATGATACCACTATTTGTTTTTCTAGCCAAAATGAAAGATCGTAAAGATTAAATTTAGTTGAATTTAAATTAAATTATTTTGTATCAAAAACATTAGATATTACTTGATATTTTATATATTTTTTGCATTTTCATATTTGTCGACGAGAGGGTTAATAAAGTATAAAAATATGAACTTACTTTTCTAAGCCTAAGAACTTGCATTGTAAGTTTGTGACAATACGTTATCGTCTTGTATAATATTATCCACTTTAGCCATTCAAATCTCATAGATTTTTCAGTAAATCACCCGTCCCTGTATTATTGCAGAATATGTTAGCCTAATTTCGTAGTTCTATTGTATTTTGGAGCTATCGTGACTTTTAAAAGACCCTACAAGATAAGGTCAGATATATAATAGATACTTCATCGGTCCCGATTTGTTTGTCTATTTTTTGACTTTTATATGTCCTAAAATATTTGTCCAATTTTAAGTTAACTTGTAGATGATGCCTTGAATGCCCTCCTTTTTTTTAAAAAGATTATGCATTGAAAAATGTGCACAATCATTTACTGCTAAGAATATGAAGGGTATTCTTGAAAAATTAATTTTTTTAGTAAAAATGATTGTGTCTCCTTAATAAATTAGAATCTCAAAAATGGATAAACAAATTAGGACGAAAGAATTATAAGTGTGTGTTTCTCTCTCTCTCTCTCTCTCTCTCTCTCTCTATATATATATATATATATATATATATATATAACATTAGACTTTTATATCTACCAAGTAATATGTGATTTTTAACCACTTATTAGAACGTTCAGTTAGACTCTCTCCTAAACATCTGATCTCACATGTCTTGACTAGAGTCTAGAGAGTCAAGTGCATGGTGTTAAACTTTGAACAGCTTTATTGAGCTTTATATAAAGCTCTGGACCCCCTAAAAGAAAAAATGCACGCGCTATGATTGAGAGTGATTATATCCTTCTCTTACTTTTCATTTCACAATTTCATTGAAAACCCTATTCTTTTTCGTGGTATTTTGTTCCCCTTCAAGACTTGTATAAATACCTCTCTCATCTCCTCCTCTCAACAAATCATAAAAAAAACCCCTCCCTTTCCCCCCTCTCTCTCTCTCTCTCTCTCTCTCTCTCTCTCTCTCTCTCTAGAAATGGAGATGGAACCAACTCCACCAATGATAGCCAAGAAACTCTGGAAGACAATAAGAATCCTCTTCTTCATGATGGGGAAAGGCATATCAAAGAGCAAGCTAATGATGTTCGATCTCCAAGTTCTCTTAAAGCAAGGAAAAACCGCCGGAAGAGCCCTGGGTAAATACCTAACCCTCCACCACTACAACTACATGAACTCCGCCCTCAGCTGCCGCTCGGCCGACGCTTCTCTCTCCTTCATCTCCCCTAAAGAGTACGAATTCAGCTGCAGCAATAGCCCAGTTTACCCTTCCTACTACTCCTCTCGCCGCAAACACGGCCACCACCGTGGTGGTGGCAGCTACTATCACCGCCACCGCTGCGACAACAACGACGACGTGGGTGTTATTCAGAAGGTGTTTGATATTTTGAACACCGAGATTCCGGAGGCGTCGCCTCTGTTCTTGCCGGGGTTCGGGAAGAGTCCGATGGTGAGGCAGCTGAGGATAACGGATTCGCCGTTTCCGTTGAAGGAGACGGAGGAGGATCGTGATACTCATCAGGTCGATAAGGCGGCGGAGGAGTTTATTAACAAGTTTTATAAAGAGTTGAAGCACCAAAAGAAAATGGCCTCTCCATCACCCTATCATGTATGGGGTAGTTAGGTTAATTTAGTTAGCCTTATACCCATGTCAAATTTATGGAAAAGTCTTCCGAAAATTTTTTAAGAAAATTTTTTAAAATTCAAAATGAATGGACTAGATTTATTTGAGTTTGCAGACTTTCAAATCTCAATGAATCTTAACCTTTGATTCTGAATTTGAAAATATTTTCAAAGAAAATTTTCTCAGACCGTAGCACTTCTCCAAATTTATTTCACGTCTTTTTTTTTTTGTGGGGGAAAAAATAACATTTGGGTTTCCAAAATTTCACACCAGCTCACTAGATTTTGCTTCAAGAAAGTCTACGAATACAATAACTAGTGTAGAGATTCAGACACAGATATGTCTGAAATTTCACAATGCACTTAGTACCTTCCAAAATAATATGAGTTTCACATATTCAGACAGTTACAGACACATCTCTATTTGAATCTATGTGTAGACTTCTTTTTTTATTATCTCCTCCTCTTCTTTTTTTTGTCACTTTTCTTTTTTGTTCTTCCTATATCCTTCCACAAGAGCATGGTCCAAACACACCCTAGCTAAGAGGTGATCTAGTGACTTTTACATGAGTGTGTTTGAATTAAACAAGTTAAATGTAATATTTTTCTTATTTCTCTATTCTTTTCTTTTGGTTAATCTCCTTGCATGTTCATCAAAAATAATTTGGTCCGATTTTATTTTAATTTGCTCAGTTTTGGTCACAAATGGACCTAATTCAATGTAATAAAAAAATTTATGTTTTTTAGCACACAAATAAGTAGTTGGGCCATAAATTAGGCAAGCTCAATTTATAAAGAAAATATTAATTTCTATACAAGTGTCGTCTATCTAAATAATATTCATCAAGTAGCAAATTGATCATTAATACATTTACAAAATTAAAAAAACATGCAAGTATTTGGTTCCTGTACTGACCGTTTTAAAAATAAACCAAACCAGACTGAACAAAAAGAACCGAGCAGACTAGTTGGAACCAAATCAAACCGTTGGAATACGCCAAACTGGTGTTCTGCCTTTATATATTAAAGTAGATATTGAAATAAGAGAGATTAATTATGTGATCGGATTAGCACGAGAGACAAGAAATGTCTACATAATTTCATTTGTTATTTTTTAATTAATTAACCAATAACAATTTATATGGTACAATAGTGTCACCGTTACACTTAATATTTCTGTTGATATTTTGCTTGTGAGTGGTGTTTGATTTTGAGTGATGCTAAGGGTTTTAATGAATTGCCTTCCAAAGTTGGTGGGGTTGGATTTATTATGTCTTTAGTTTTGAAACTTTTCTGATTTGTTTTTTGTCCATACAAAAATGCCTTGCTTGCTTTTGTGTTTCTTGTGGTTCTGGTCCTCCTTTCATTATAGTATTTTTTTTATTGGCAAAAAAAAATTATTAATTTTTTACTAGTGAGTTGTAAAGATGAACAAGATTACGGGTATGATGATGTCACTATGGGCTAAGTAAGAATGTCACTATATGGCACTCGAGACCCTTGAAGAGAAGGTTAACAATATATATACCAATAAATATACAAAGATGTTGAATCACGAACCCAAAAAAACTCCAAACACTATATTAACTATTATAATAATCAGAACAATCAATTAACAATGACAATAATTATAGTGGGCTGGATTAATGACATGAGTTAATAAGCTGGAACATCGAGATTTGGGCCAAGCGGCTGGCCAAGTCCATCAGTTCTACAACATTGGGGGTCGGATCATATCCCGACCAGGTCCATGAGACATCATGCAACCAACCCAATTCAGGGGTATGGGTCGTTTGGGCTATACCAAGTTAAGACCCAAGAGACCGACTCGTGCGACGTGGTACAGACTTGAGTCCACCTGGCGGACAGGTGTTTTTGTCGAAACGTGGCATCCAAACTAGACATCGGTATGCCATAAGGCGACATCATAATAGAATTCGACTATACCTACGTCACCGAGAAACGTGCTCCGCACACATATATCTTGGCTTGGTGCTCAATCTAGAGCCTAAGCTAAGTATATAAGGTGTTCGAGAGAATGAAGTGCACACATTCTAAACTCTACTCGTTACTTTCTTTTGCCGTCTTCATTCTCTTTCTGATCACTTATAGGCATTAGAGTATTTCTTGATTGAACACCGACTAGTAAGCACTAACTATTGTTGGCTCTTGCATATACTTGAATCTCAAAGCACACAAATCAAAGAAGTTAAAGCGACAATCGAATTAAAGAACTCCACAATAACATATAGTGGATCCCAACATACCCATTACCCATTCAACCTCATCCATGACCCATCTTCCAACTATGCTCCAGTATACTCCATCATCAATCTTCCATTTGCAAAACTTCTGCACCACGTACCAAACAAACATAATCAAAGCTCCCTTCAATCCTCTAAAAGCCATTATCGGTATGCTCATCACTCAACATCACCCAACACTTAGCCTATACATATGTAGCTACTAGTACTGCTCGGTGATGATGCATCATCACCAAACACCAGTAGCTAGATCAACTTATGCTTCGAGACTTATTTGGCAACCAATTTCTATTTGTATCGGACTTCACTAACATCTTAATCCTATAAGATCACCCTATAGCCCCTTCCCCGCTAACTTGAATTAAGTTAACACGACAAGTCAATATCGTTTCATGAACTTGAACTTGAACTTGAAATCTCATGTACCTTTACTTAAGAGCCCACTCACAACCGCTGTCAAGCTAGCAAAACCAATATGCCACTTATTTTCCCCTATTTTTTATTCCATAAATTTTTAATTGTTTTTTCAAGATTCAGTACTACATTAGGCGCTATAAATGCCCAAAAATAATAAAAAAATAGAAATAAAAAAATACATTATATTTGAGTACTCTGGTATACAGGTTGTACAGAATCTTGGTCGTGGTTAAGTGTTGGGTTAGCAGTCATCTTCTTAAATGTCCAGCTTGTCATGTTTGCAAAATTTCAGAAGAGAAGAAGCTTAATTAATTAATTCGTTAATTTCCAAACATATGGGCTCCATTTTCATTTTAATTAATTAGGAATAATGTATTATATATAAGGAAAGTAATATTTTTTTATGTCACCACCACAGGTGTCTATAAGCTTGTTCTTCTTTTTTCTAATTATTAAACAATAGAATAAATAAATTAAGTGAGAAATGTTGATAGGGTAGAGCAAAAGCAAATGAACGGCCATCAATTTAATAGAAGACAGCTAGATGTTCGAAATCTGATGATCAAATGCTCGGAAATTAACTTTAACGGGTGTCCGAGTAGAGATCGAAACGAATTGTAAATTCAGACATTCTGAGGTTGAACTTAGGTCACTAGAGGTTTTCCTAGTCGTTAACTTTAGAACCTTGAGGACTAATCGGTATTAGGTGGGGACCCTCCAAACTTATACCAACTTGGTTCCAAACTGTCCGGATGTCTCGATTAGCAAAAAAAAAATGCTCAAAAAATTAAAAAGGGAGCTTGCACTAATGAGCAGCCCGAACATATACTTTCATCAAGGCTTTTTCAGGTCTATTCGCCCGCATAAATAGCCGATTTTAATCAAGATTTTTATATCTCTTAGAAGTCAAAAAGATCAATGTCGCTCTCATCCTTAATTAGTTAGCAATTCCAAATTTTGGGCGAGGATATTTTGCGTCGCGAAAATCGTAGATTTCATAACTTTACGTGTAGTTGCTACTCAAATTAAATTGGGTCGTGTGAAATTTTTTTAAGAGCCTTTAGTGTAAAAGCACACAAAATCACCCATTAAGAATGTTAGCCCATGGGCCTTATAACTCAACCTTGAAAATTGGGTTGTACGGTAAGGGTTGCTCAGAGTTTATAAGCAGAAAAAAAAACAAACATAGGCTATGTGAAACTCACTAATAAAGAAAAGCAAGAACTCATAACAATGAAAGTTTTTTCTTTTCTTTTCTTTTTGCCACATGTAGGATGTTGGTCAATTAATAAATCATATATATTATAGTAGGTCGGACCTACGAGGTGTTGGGCTTGACACATACAAGTCCGGATTGGATTTGGCATTTGTTGGTCTAAAAGATTATTGAAGACCCGATTCTTTCTCTTGCTATGATGGGTGGCCAAGTTCGCTCAATTATTTGACTGAATTGAAGGCTCCACAAGACTCGCATGACGTGCACCCTGCCCATCTTCGAGCACATGACCAACGTGTGAGTCGAACTAAACACAGAGTGGTCAACATGACCATAGTACAACAACTTCATAACTCCACGGAGCCGACAAATGACTTCGCACGGCCACGTGGAAGAGGACCCAACACTCAGTGCGTCATTCATGACGTCTGAGGCAGAGACAGTTATTTCTGACGTCGTGGTGCACTGAATAAGAATATAATCTTATCATCCACTAGCGTAGACCTAATTAAAACCGAGACAAATACCTATACGAATTGACCCATAAAATTGATAGACATGAACATATCATACTAGTCAAAAAAAGAGTTAGGTACAAGTATATTTTGAGAAATTTTAAAGGCAGAAAAGAACATGCTTGTCACCTTTCTAAGTCTACCCTACAATGAAGAAGACATCATTCTTGAGTTTCATGTTTCTTCTAATATCTTTGGAAAAATTATTTTCACTTTAATAAAAAAACAAACAGTGATAATATTTTATAAATTTTAGTCCCTAGATCTTCCTTTAAAATTTAGGTCACTAAGAGCATGCTTGTCACTTATCACGGTTGACCCCACAATTAATTAAGAAGACCTCATACTTGAGATTCATGTTCATCTTGGAAATGTATTATTAATTGGAAATTTCCAAACAATTGAATGTCCATGTCAATATTAAAATTCTCAATGTACTTATTCGAGTCGGTTATTGCTTAGTGTATTTATTTAGTCATAATTTTTTTATTTTTATTTTTTTATTCAAAATATCTGTTAAAATTCTCAGTATATTTATCTAAGTTGTATAATGCATTAGTGAAACTATGTCAATGTCATTGTTGTATTTTGGAGTGTTATTTTGAACATCCACTTAAAGACTAAAAAAATGAAAGTCGCAGTTAATTTTAAAATTTAGGCTACGGTTAAAATTTTAAATTTTTTATCTTCACACTAATTTTTTTTATTTTCACACTAATTCTTCCTAATTTATACTTTGTGGAGAAACCAAGCATTAAAAAATTTATATTATTATAAGTTAATATTTATCTAATGTATTTCAATAAGTTGTCTATTGTTATTCTTTTTATTTTGAAACTGAGTATGTTATTCTTTTTATTGTGCAAAAATTTAAATATTCAATCCAATAACGCAGAACGCAAAAGATGAAAAACTATCGAAAGCATGTTCGGACCTTTGAAATTTTGCATGTAAATTTCTATGTCGCAAGATTTATACCCCCAATTTGCAGGCTAATTATTTGATGCATAAATTACTTTTATGTCATGAAAAGAATAAAAATAACATAATATAAATTCAATTTATGCTAATTTTTACAAAAATACCAAATTTTTTTACAAAAGAAAGTAAAAGTAACAGTGGCCTAAATTTTAACCGTGGCTGCCTAAAGACCAAAAGACTATTTCTCTTATTATTTTTTATAATATTGGTAATCTTTATTTTAAGGAGTGAACTTGGTTTTAGTCTTATTTTGAAAAAATATTAAAAAATATTTTTTGACTAAAAAATATATTTTAAGATCAACTGTGGACTCAATTATTGAAAAAAATTAATTTTTTTGTTCTTTTAAGTGTTCCGTGCTACTTAAAAATTTAAGGGTGAATATTTAAGTATTTTTTAAAAAATATTTAAGTGTTTCATGATAATTTAATTATTTTTATTTTTTTTCACCTTTTTTTTTGTTTGAACATAAGGACAAAACATATAAGTGTTCTTTGATGCGAAAAAATATAAATATTTCGTTAATGCATAAAAACAAGCCATTTTTTATATTTAAATAAAAACAATTCAAAAAACAGTTCTCAATTTAATGCTTGTACTATATTTCAAATAATTTAAAATCTCATTTATAATTGTCTTAATTATATTACATAACGTGTTAATCTTTTTATGCTCAACTCCAATTATCTTTTTATGCTCAAAAAATTAATACCTCATTTTCCAACATAAATAATGCTCTTTCTCTTGTAAGTCTGGTGATCTGCAAAATAATAACTAGTCAAAGAACCCACCACCGACTTGGTGAGAAGACACTCTGATGATTAAGTCTGATAGAAATCATATAATATCTATGGGAACAAGCTAATATTCTGTAGTAGCGTATAATGCGTACCTTTTTTCATGAACCTGGACTTTTATTTATAATCTTACGACTTAATCTTCCTAATTCTTTTAGGACTCAAATTCATCTTCAGAATCGAAATGAGACTATCTTCTCATTCAGGTTGGATTGACCATGAACTCATTATCTGTATCCAATTATAACTATATCCAACAAAATCAGAAAAAATTATAATTTAAAAAAAATGATTGTTTTTGTTTTTGTCTTTTTAAGTGTTCCGTGGTACTTAAAAATTTAAGGGAGAATATTTAAGTTTTTTTTTAAATATTTAAGTGTTCGGTGGTACTTGAATTTTTTTTGTTTGAATATAAGGGGAAAAAAATATAAGTATTCTTGCACATAATTTTTTTATTTTGTTTCGCACCTCTTTGAACAACTTGAAACTCGTTGCTCTGTAATTTTGAGTTAATAAAATTAAAGAATATGAATTTGTGTAGTCGGTAGTAATTTTAAAGATAATAATAGCGATATTTTTGGTATTTATGTTGACTTTTAAAAATTTAACCGATATTATTTTTATTTTTAATCATATTTTTTTTTAAAACACAATAGAAAAGAGTGAAATAGAAAAGACTGGTATTTTTGTAATTCAGAAGGAGAAGGAGTGTTATTTATATAATTTAACGGAGAAAAAAAGGAGAGTGACATTTTTAAAATTTCAAAAAAAAAATTGACTATTTGTTTAAGGGGTGTGGTTTTTGTTTTGGAGAGGAATAAAAAGTAATTTCCAATAAAAATTAGAACCTAGATATAAATTTTAAAAATTATAAAAAAAATTAACCGTCTCAAACTATATTCGGCTTTTTTTTTTCTTAAAAAAAAAAAAGAAATTTAGCCCCCAAAGTTGGAACCTTGATTCTGCCCGGAATAATCGGCATCTATGATAAATAGTGCCTCCAAAGCTGGATATCAATGGCCTGACTAGTGCTGTTCACTTTCTCCATAATTATTTTATCCGCTGTATTTTAACAACTCGTCTTGTTATGAGGGTGCTAGTGTCTTAAATTTCGGAGAACGATTAAGAATTTACACTATCAAAATAACGGGTCGATGGGATTGTTTTTTTTTTTTTTTTGGGGAGAATTTTAACATTGTGAAATAGTACTTATAGGATAGAAGTGAAACTTAGCCAATTTGTTAGCATTCATTTTTGAAGGAAAGAAAGCTAGTTGGAGAAAACGACTGTGATAAAGAGTAGGTGGACGATTGTGGTTGTAGTCCTCCATGATTAAAGATGAGTCTTTCTCAAGCACTGAATGTACCTGGACCCCTCTCTCTCTCTCTCTCTCTAAATGATAAACCAGTTTGATGTTTATCCTCTGGTTTTTAATAACCTCTCTCTCTCTCTCTCTCAATGATAAACCAGTTTGATGTTTATCCAGTAGTTTTTACTAACCAAACATTTGCCATAAGCTGAAGTTCTTTATAACTTCAGTACGTCTCCTTTTTTTTTCCTTTTTTTTTAAACGATGATCAGAGGGCTTTTGTCCCTCTCGGATACACGTAGTCCTCTCGTTATGTAGAAACGAAATGAAAAAGCTTACCACAAAGTAAACGTGTTGTGCAGTAATTAAATTATATCGTTTTGATGTTTGGTAAAAGACTTTTAACAATTGAAAATTGTCCGAAATAATATTTCACTGTACACACAGCACGACGCCAAGTTCCAGATAGACCACGTATTTATCAAGGTTTAGACTTTAGACTATGAGAATAACAACTTGAAGAGAGAACAACGAGTAAGAATTTAGTTCTTGAGATTCAAATCTACGATCTATTTATACAAGTTCGCCGCTACTTTGAACTAGCTTTTTTTAGTATTAAAAAAATGTGTCCTTGGAGTTTTTAATCTCCTGTGAATATCTCTCGGGATTACTTGTTGAATTCTTCTATTTTAATTAAACTACAAAAGAAATAATCAATTAGTGACGATCAATTGAATATAATAAGAGGACATTTTAATGTTTAAGTTAGGCTGTGTCGAGCACCCTTCTATTACGAGCCTTTGCAAAGTTATTGTAGTGTGGTTATGTCCACCACTAGGCGTTCAGCCAAACAACTCACATATTGGTCGTACGCCTGAAAACTGATTGAGATAGGTTAGTTACTCTAGATTAAAGAGGTGTATAATATTTTGAAGCCTTCGACTAGAATGAAAGTCTAGACACTTGTACTGGTCCTATACGTCTATATGCCACATCACTTGATCTTGTACTAGCTAATAGAATAAGAATCACTCGAGTTAGGCACCTGGATGAAAGTTGAAGAATGACTTAGCCCACCGAAAACTAGAATTTTGTCAAATGGCCCAATATATATACCTCTCATTTGTAACCTTAGTCATTCATGTTTGGGCCTTGTTAGATCAAGCCCAAACTGCTGAGGGATTAAAACGGGCTTTAGAGTTGGGCCTGGGGTTAATACTATCTAGTCTACCAGTATCATTGTCGGATGTTTGGGCCATTATCGGGGACTTTAACTAGCCCAAGTGTTTAATGATTTGTTCCATAATACATGTTTTAAGTTAATAATCGCTCCAAAAATGCTACAAACACATCATTTTTACACATCACTTAAAACTACGCCGTTTTGTATTGAGAAAAGATCATATTTATTTTTGACCCACATAGCTCAAAACACATTTGGGTCTTTCTCAAAACAAAACGACGTAGTTTTAAGTGATGTGCAAAAGTAATGTGTAAAAGTGATGTGTGTGTAGTACTCTTGTTGCTCAAAGTGTATAGTAAACTCTCTCTCTCTCTCTCACACACACATATACATATCGGATACTTACTATCTAGGGATTCCGTTTTTTTTTATACATAATTAACTTTAAAATTGATAATTCAGGTGGTTACACAAATTTTATGGAAACATATTTGATTAAAGTTATCAATCTTGTACTGGCGATTGTATCGATTTTGTTACAGGTACGATACGTACTGGTACCGGTGTATACTGGCGTATCATTTATGATTTATAGCTAAAATTTATATATATATATATATATATATATATATATTAAATAATATATTTTAACAAAAAATCATACTAAACATAAAAATAAAACATCACAATTTGAAAATAAATCACTAAACATAAAAAAAAATATGATTTTAGTCTCAAATTATGCCTAATTATCTCAAAAAAAATATTAATTGATTTTTTAATTTTTTTAAATACAGACCGGTACGGTTGTACCGTACCGGCCAGTATTATTCAGAATATGCCGGAATAGCCCGAAACATGTCGGAATAGCCCAGAATAGGTGGAACAATTGTCAGAACGATACTCCAGTAGTTCGGTACCATTACGAGGATGGTACGAAATGTACCACCGATACTAGAGGGAATTGACAACTTTTTATTTAATAACTATTTATTATGCATCATTTATATCAAGAAATACATATTTGACTCACAATTATTATTTATTATGTTTTGGTTTCCCTTTTCCAATATTGGAATATGTTTTCGAATTTTTATTTTTATTTTAGAGAAAGTAAGGTATACGATAATTGCTCAAAGTGTATAATTGCTCAAAGTGTATAGTAAACTCTCTCTCTCACACACACACACATATACATATCGGATACTTACTATCTAGGGATTCCGTATTTTTTTTATACATAATTAACTTTAAAATTGATAATTCAGGTGGTTACACAAATTTTATGGAAGCATATTTGATTAAAGTTATCAATCTTGTACTGGCGATCGTATCGATTTTGTTACAGGTACGATACGTACTGGTACCGATGTATACTGGTGTATCATTTCTGATTTATAGCTAAAATTTATACATACATATATATATATATATTAAATAATATATTTTAACAAAAAATCATACTAAACATAAAAATAAAGCATCACAATTTGAAATTAAATTACCAAACATAAAAAAAATATGATTTTAGTCTCAAATTATACCTAATTATCTCAAAAAAATATTAATTGATTTTTTAATTTTTTTAAATACAGACCGGTACGGTACGATACCGGCCAGTATTATTCAGAATAGACCGGAATAGCCCTAAACATGTCGGAATAACCCAGAACAGGTGGAACAATTATCAGAACAATACTCCAGTAGTTCGGTACCGTTACGAGGATGGTACAGAATGTACCACCGATACTGGAGGGAATTGACAACTTTATATTTAATAACTATTTATTATGCATCATTTATATCAAGAAATACATATTTGACTCCCAATTATTATTTATTATGTTTTGGTTTCCCTTTTCCAATATTGGAATATGTTTTCAAATTTTTATTTTTATTTTAGAGAAAGTAAGGTATACAATTGACGACATAACCAACAAAGCCATAGCTCGATTCTGATTTTGAGTACATCATCAAAGATATTTACAATGATGAGATTCCAATTCTTTTCGAGATACTTAAGTTTTTAGATAATCATCTAAAAGAAAGAAGATAAAATAATATTTGAATTTACCTTTTTACTCAAGAGACATTACAGACATTACAATTAGGGATTTTAGTTCATAGAATTGGTTTTCATCAAACTTAGACATGTTGTATTTAACTTGATATGCATAATATATTTTTAAATGAAAAATGTTAACCATCGATTCACAAGTGATGAATAATATATAAAAATACATCGATATCTGTAAAATATATATTAATATCTTTATTTAATTGACATTATGTGTATTTTATTTACTGTCGAACAGTAGTTAGCAAAAAAAGTCTTTTTTTTGTTGACACAAATGGAAAAAAAAAAACAAAAAATATATATATATATATATATATATATATAATGAAGTATTAAATAATATTTACTCATTATATTTAATAAAAAATAATTTAATTGGAAGTGAGCCTAATTTAATTTCTCTCTCCATCTCAATCTCCCCTAATTACGTTTCATCCCTCCGAGCGTCCTCTTCACACAAAACCTTCAACTAACGACTTGCCTCCAGAGATTCACGATAAATTCACGGTTTCCGGTGGCTCTAACCAATCGATCAGAGCTCTAACCATACCCAATTGGCACCGTTCTATGATTCGCCCGTTCGTTTTCGCCGATTTCGCATTGATCGAGCTCTAGGACAACCAAATCCTATTCGTTCCATGGCTTCGTGGCTCCGAGCCGCCGAAGGTATGCATCTAACACACTGTCTCTCTATCTTTCTCTCTGTATATATGTACGTAAGTATTGCATGTGTGTATCTATAACTTACATACCGAATAGTCTGATCTGGAGTAAAGGTGCCTTTTGTTGGATTGAAAATTTATGCTAATGGATGGCGACCTTGTTGAAACTTCAATGTAATTTGTAATGGTTGATTTGGTGTTTGGGATATAGCTGAATCTGGAAGTTTTCGTAGTGTGTAATGTCGGTGATGTGGTGTAATGTCGGTGGCTGTGATAGTGATACAAAATACGACATTATAATGGCCGAGGATTTGTCCGGATGTTATAGATCAGAACGCGGTTGTTGCTTCATTTCTGCAAAAAAGTGATGAGCAGCAGCAACGAGGAGGACTTCTTTGCTGCAGTATATGGGATTTTTAATATAGATAGAGCTTGTCTTGCATTTTTCGCCATATTAATTGGAACATTTGTTGTACCATGAAACAAAAGATACATGTTATGTATGTATGTATGTAGATGTTTAACGGGTCCCTTGCATGGCTTTGGTGTTGTGTTCGTGTCAGTTTCGGTGCTACTTAGGCCCTTCATCATTAAAACATTACGCTAGCGACATGGTTTACTCGTTTGGACTTCACTTAGCTTCTATTTGGTGGTAAAAATCCTTTCATGTTTTGTAACATGATGACGGAAGTGCCAGCAAATTATGGAATTATTTAGTACTTGCGTAAATTAGCATTCTGTATTTACATGTTTAACTTGCAATCTTTCACCTAATGGCAATATTGACGTGGTCATGTGCATTTGTATTGATAAAAAATAGTTTCTTTAATTTGTTCTATTTGGTCATGTTTGCATTTACATGATCTTATGAACTCCTAAGAATTGACAACTTTATATTCCATTGCATTAGATTTATTTGAAGTTGTAGATCGAAGGGCAAAGCTTGTTGTTGGTGAGAACCCAGAGGAGCATGCGAATTTGCTGTCACCAGGTATAGACCTCGGGTCCTCTTATTGTTTCTGCTTATTAATTGCTGTGATCTTACTTTAAAAGACTCAGCTATAACAAAGATGCAGGAAGATGTGCAATGTCTGGCTACTGAACTGATGTCCACTGTCACATTTTTTCCCCCACCGACCCACTTTATTTTTACTGGAGGGCAAATATGTCTTCTAGTCGGCACTGATCAGCGAGCCCCAATGATTTTACCTTAGTGCGAGCTGTTTCATAGGATATCATGATATGCAACGTTACCCAACTATAAGAAGTCTTCACTTGCTTCAATTGAAAATAGCTTGTGAAAATAGTTGATACATGCTTTTTGTTTGGTGGTTTGTTTTTCCGAAAACTAAGCTTCTAATGGACAAGGATCTCAAACAAAGAGGACAAGGTTAAAGGCCAAGGTATTTCCAGTTATTCTGTAGCCTTAGGGGAGTATTTTGATATTCAGACCATAGAACTTTCGATCGGATGTCATGTCTAACTGGTTGTTCATGTCTAGGCTAAAAAGAGACTCTCCTCGAATGAAACTCCTAAAGCAGTTGATACCTCAGCAGAAAATAATAGCTCAGAAACATTACAACCCAATGTGGCACCTGATAATGATAGGACTGCTTCGACAATTGAAACTGATGGGATCAGTCCCAGCAATTCAAACGCCCAAACTAGCAATGAGCAGCAACCGAACGGCGAGAATGATGGGTTCATACCAAGCTCTTCTATATCTGAGGCAATCTTGAGCGAAGAGTTGAAAGACGATGCTGTTCATGAGGAACTTCCAGCTATTGTTCCCAATGTAGAAGTGAATCCATCAACTTCAAATGGTGAACTTGTCAAAGAGGACTCTTCAGATGTTCTTGAGAGTGTTTCTTCGTCACAGCTTGCTATTAAAGGTGTTGAGATGGTCCATGAAGATCCTCCAGTTGATTCCAGTCAAGATTTTAGTGTGCGGGATGCAGGTGTCTCTACAAAAATTGAGCAAGAGGGACATCACTCCGTTAGTGTGGAAACACCTGATAAAGTTGATACACCTATGAAAGATGCTGATGTCAAGATTGAATCTCAGGCCAATCAAAAGAAGCAACAAGAGCACAAAGATGATACTTCTCCGACAAAAGTCCAAGATCAACTTGATGAGGTAAGCATGTATGATAAGCCCATTAGCTTAGGTCGCATTCATCAATGCTAAGATTCAAGTTTGAGATCCTGAGCTTACCTCCAAACGAAACCAAACTACGCTTAGGTTGCCATATTTCTTAAACATTTGCCACTTCAAGGTTTTTATTGAATTTCAGGCTCAAGGTCTGCTTAAGACAGCAATTTCTACTGGTCAGTCGAAAGAGGCAAGGCTAGCTCGGGTAAGATTCAAGTTTGTCAAGCTATCTTACAATATATTTAATACCAAATGATACCCTGCAAAACTCTTTCAATTTTTGTTTTCTCACCTCCGTACGTTTCTTGGGATTTTTTTTGATAATCGAGGTATCTGACCGGCTTTGGGATTACCCCCATCCTATTGACGACTAGTCCTCGGGAGACAAATCCTACCGTCCACTTGCGGAGATTGAAACTGAAATTGACCAAAAAGCTATTGGATAAAGTTTACACTATTTTACATTTACTCGTCACATGCACTACTGGAATTGTAGCATTAAGATGTTCATTTTCAGGATTTGGAAATTAACCATGTAGTCTGTGAGGCGTTCGGTGTCAAGCCTGATGTGCCCACGGCATGAGTGCTTAACCTATTTAGATGTCCTAGCAATATTCATCTTCGACAAAACTACTATGTGATGTCAGTCTATTCACTATTTTTTCTGCTATATGAGTAGTATTATGGTAAAGCAAAACTAGGTACCTATGTCCTCATTTATCGCATACTATTCTTCCCATATTTGTAAACCACATTAAAAGTATTAAGTTTTAGTTTTTCTCTTCTTTTCTTGTTCCCAGAACCAGAGCTTGATTTCTTTCATCTTCATTGCAGAATTTTGTCATCAGTTATTTTTTAGCATAAACATGTACTCCCTGCACTTTGGACCAGTCATACTTTTTTTCCCCACGTGTTCCTCCTTCCGCATGTTGTATGAGCTCCGTGTTTACGATTTCCAGGTGTGTGCTGGACTTTCATCGCGTCTTCAAGAGTACAAATCTGAAAATGCTCAGTTAGAAGAGCTTCTCACTGCAGAGGTGAAACAGATCGTTGTTTTTCCTAATGTTAAATGAAGTTCTATATTTCATATTTAATATGTTTTTTGTCAAGGAAATTCTTTTTAGTAACTAATTACAACAGGAAAAGGAACTGCAATTGAATTTTGTCTATCTTTACCATAACAGAGAGAGCTAAGCAAGTCATTTGAGGCTCGTATCAAGCAGCTACAGAGAGATATATCTGCAGCCAAAAGTGAAGTGACCAAGGTGGAGTCAAATATGGCGGATGCTTTGGCTGCAAAGAACTCTGAAATTGAGGCACTTGTTAGTTCTATGGATGCACTTAAAAAGCAGGCTGCTTTATCAGAAGGAAATCTGGCATCACTGCAGGTCCGTTTTCATCCTTTGTTCCGTAATCGGTGCATTACATTGTAACTTTCTCCGCTAGATTTTGCTCTTCCTGCAGCATTCTTAGGTAGAGAATGAACGTGTATCAAACTCAAACAGATAAACATCTCAATTGGTTGGCTTCACTTATGTGGTCTATGGTGTAGGCTTAGTTTACCTTTCATTTTTAGTGGCTTTCTGTTTGCCTCATATAACTTGCTCTTAGCCTTTTTACTTGTACACCAAGCCACCAAGCCATTACAAGTATGTTGATTATACTTTTTGACATCTTGGTGATTCGCCTGTGAAATTTACACTTTGTCCTTCACAAAATTTCTTGCCTTCATGGTACTGTTAGTGGGATGAGGCTAATTGTTGTGTTCGAGTGGTTTCTCCTGTCACATGCTTTTTCCTTTTTCTCCTCCTCTTCTTCTCCTTCCGTACTGTGCTACATCATTTTGGTTTCAGAGAAATGTCTTTTGTTCCATTGGCATGGTTGCTTTTGTTTATACAACCTCGTTGATCAGAAAGAAACATCAGTCCACGGCCCCAGAGTTCATAATTTTTACAACCTGAAAAGCTGCCCACCATCTCCGGTGATCCATGACAAGCACATCACAGTTTTTTGCTATCAGAATCAGTGAGAAGAATTTGTGACCCTTCACTCCACTCTATCTGGATTCAGAACATCTGACCCCGAGGAACCCATCATCAAGGGAAAATCCTGGGACCACACATTCAAAGGCAGAATGAGTTTGACTCATTGGAGTCGGCTGTCATCTTGCAGTTTCATTTCCTCTATCTACATTGAGGGGTTCTTTTGGGCATCCTCTCGGTTTACATCTCAAACTTGAGCCAGTGAGCTCTCTATCTGCAATACAGTTTATGCAATAGTGACCTTTAGCAAAATTACATAGCACCCAGATGGACAAAATGCTGAATTGGATCGTACAGTAATTTAGAAAATCACATGAATCAAATCTTCTTCTCTCAGGAGAGATCTGGAAAAAAAAAGTCACTACAACTGTTCCGAATGGATATTTCAACTGTTATGGTGAATAGCCGACCGGCTAGAAGCCTAGAAGGATCCCCTTTCATTTGTAGGTACTTTACCTCATACCCTTTTTTATTCAAAGGTTTATTTGTTCGGATACTATCTGTGATAGGGACATCCCAAGAAGCTTCAAAATGATTCCCGCTTGCCAAACTCCGAATTGCCAACAATTACTAGATGCAATCATCTCATACCCGAGATTGTTTGCATATCCTAATACCTCCAGAAAGAAATTTGCCATTTGTAGAGGATGTTGTGGCATGTGAACTGATTGGAAGCTGCAAGAGTTGTTCAACCTCCATGTACCAGGTGCCAGAGCTGGGAAGCTGCAAAGGGAGATTCCAGATGGTCTGGTGTTATCACCGAGAAAAGAATTCCTCAACTCTGTATCATCAACCAGGGAAAGAAAAGTCTTCAAGTGGCGAAGGAAACAGAAGGTCTAGAGTTAGGCCCAATATCAATATAAAACTTGCATAGGAATGACAAATACTAGTCCCTGTCCTGGGTAATGTTTGATTGCAACTCCTGGAGATAAGATGGATGAACCTAAGAGGCAGGGAACGCAGATGGATGTGAAGAACTATCCCTGCAGAAGAGACTTGGCTCTTATTTGCCTCACCCAGGCAGGCTCCAGTTTGACAAGTCAGCTGCTAACCCTTTTGACAAGAACTTAATGAACAAGCTGCTTTCCACCACATTAATGCATGCAAGGTCTGAGGTCTTAGGATAGCTTTCAACAATCAACAGGAATCCAAAACAGCGAAAGGAAGTCAATGGAAGGCTATGCAGACAGGATCTTACCAGTGTCCACTGCATGCTTGAGTTCCCTATTTTTCTTCTGCACTAATGTGAAATTTCTTTCAAAAACTTTCTAGAGTTTTCTTCACCATGGATATAGTAAATCCGTAGAGCTGCTTGTGATTCTTGTGACTTCACTAGTTGTTTTTTCTACCTTCTATTGATGCTAAGATATGGAAGTCCACTACACATTACACGTGGCACTTTCTTTCTTTAATTATGTTAGATCTGTTAATTAAGTTTCTAGTTTTACTTTATATTATATGCGCATCAAAAGAAAATGTACATGAAGCCTTGTAGTGTTCTGAGTGTGAACATAGGTTTCACCATATATCTTTGGCTTTCTGTAACATTGCACCATTTCCTTCCATCAGGCAAACATGGAGTCTATCATGAGAAATAGGGAACTGACAGAGACTAGAATGATGCAAGTAAGCATCTAATTTTGCCTTTTGGAATGTATCATACGTTTGAAGGTTTTGAAGCTAATGTTGCTGTGACCACCACCACCCAGGCCCTGAGAGAGGAGTTGACTTCTGTGGAACGGAGAGCAGAAGAAGAGCGTGCGGCACACAATTCTACCAAAATGGTTTATCTACGAATCTCTACTAATTTTATTCTTTCGTTCTTTCATTTTGCATCTTAACTTGAAGTAGATGTCGTTTTTTTCCCGATTGTTATTGTTTTCTTCCTTATGTAACACCACAGTTTGTCTGATTAAACAGGCTGCTATGGAAAGGCAAGTAGAATTGGAGCATCGAGCTATGGAGGCATCCACAGCTTTAGCCAGGATCCAGGTATCGCGGAACCTATCAATATTTTGATTCATTGGCCTGAGGGGCTGCCTATTTTGACTCATTTAAATTCTCTAATACTTTCTTTTATCTCATGCTTTATTCTGCCTCAAATTTATTCTCTTTAGCCCTAATAAAAAAACATGCATATAACTGATTTTGAGTTGTTATTTGTAATTTTTGTGCAAGTTATGCGTAAGTGATATTTCAGGTCCCAATTGAAAATATTATGTCACCACTTCAACAAATGCGTCGTAACGTCGTTATACGAGCGATGTACTTCTAGATGATAAGATTACACACCTTATCATTTTCTTTATTTTTGGTTTGTAGTCTGATGCCTAGTATCTTTAAAATAATCTCCTTTATGATAGTGTGGGACTTATTTGAGTACAAAAGCAACTAGAGGTTAATAAACCCCTTTGCAATATTGAAAGGCATTTGTTTATCCCTTTTTTGCCTTTTGAAAGGTGGTTATATTGCTCTTGGAAAAACTTGGAGAAAACAAATGTGTGGGCATGGAAGTTTCTCCTACCCTGTTCTCAGCCCTTGCACTACTTTTTTAAATGATTAAATATGGTTTAACTTGTACCGGGAAGAAATCAGTAAACAATGAGTGATCCTCTAGGTCAGCTAATGCATATATTTCCTTCTCTAGTAACTTTGTGATAGTTCATAATTTTACTCGTAACCCTACTGTCTCCATTTAATACTCTTCATCACTTCCCGATTTAGAGAACGGCTGATGAAAGAACTGCAAAGGCTGCAGAACTTGAGCAGAAGGTGGCACTGCTGGAGGTATGCAATAGATTACTTTCCAGTCTGTTTCTGTCATGAAAGTTTCCGTTCTTGGGATGAAAGCCAGCATTATCATCACCATGTGCCATTAGGTTGAATGCACATCCTTAAACCAAGAATTGCAAGATTTAGAAGCCCGTGCTCGTCGTGTACAAAAGAAGTCTCCTGAAGATGCAAATCAAATGATTCAGGTATGAGTTGTAAAATCTGTGGTTTATGTACAATTCCATGAAATTGTGCACGAATTACTAACTGGACTACAATAATCATCTGGGCTGCGTGGAAGTATTCTCTCTCTCTCAAATAGCTTTCCAAAGTTGTACTTCTCCTGATAATATATACTGTAGAATGTAGTTTCAAACATGTGCTGATGTGTTGGATTAATATGCGGGAATCTTCATCTGGTATTTGTATTTGACGTCAAACTTTCATACTGTAGGTTTCCTGTATCAAACTTATCAGAGTTTCCATTGCCAAAAGACCCAAAACTGTTGTTGATAATTTCTCTGATTAAATTCCTTTTGAAACAATTCTAATTCGATGGGTCTTTAATGGCTGTAACACTTTTCAGTCTTGCCGCCTTCATATATATATTTTCTTTTTGGTTTTGTTTCCAGTTTGTAAAGTTTTAAACACTATTTATCCTTTGACTTAAGATAACTACAACTATATTCCATCTTTTGCTGACATAGTTGTAAGGTATTTGACAGTAAAAAAGCTATACTTGCCAATGTTTTACATATTTTATAAACAAAAAATGTTAATATTGCACATCCATATAATCACTTTACTTCTGAATATAAAGATGCAGGCATGGCAGGATGAAGTTGAGCGAGCCCGGCAAGGTCAGAGAGATGCTGAGAGCAAGCTTTCTTCCTCGGAGGCAAGTTCTTTGTATTAGCTGAACATGTGTTGCTTGTTATCTTCTTTAATCATGCCAAATTCCAAATGGATAAGGTTATATTTTCTAAATATTGATTCCAAGTTAATTCCAGCATCTCAAGTTTTCTACACAAGGATGATATATTTTTAATGTTTTAAACTGATTTTCATTAGGATCTGCCAATATTGTTTACTAATTTGCAGGCAGATGTGCAAAAAATGAGAGTTGAAATGGCCGCAATGAAGAGGGATGCTGAGCATTATTCACGCCAAGTAAATTTCTTTCGTCAGCCCGTTATTAAGTTGTGGTCATTTCTAGTTCGATTCTATTAGTATCTATCATTTGATTTCTGTTAGACTTTTGTCGTCAGAAATTTGCTTTAGATCAGATGCTTTCCTTGTTGATAAGGAGAACAGGGCCATGTTCAAAAAACAGAAATTTTTGTATCCACCAGTTTTTAGTATGATCCTTTGTTTGGATACTCTTTTTTGGTTCCTTGTGTGCATATATGTATGAAGAATAAAGGAAAAAACTATCTTGCTATGTACAATATCACAGAAAAAAATGCAGCGATATTTAGCATTACTCTCAAAGAAAATCGTATAGAAGTGAAACTTTCTTGTATGGCAGACTTTGATAAGATTCAGCAGAGATGTGTGTGACTATAACAGTTTGTTCAAAAAAGGTAAATCCAACACCAATCATTTAAAGGCATGCAAAAGCAAGTTGTATATTAAGGTGAATGGAAGGAAGTAATTTGTGTTCAGGTTTTTTCTTTAGACTCTCGTCTATTTGAATTACTCTAAAAACGATCTTGCCTCCATTTTGACATTTAGTGTTGAACGTTGATCAACTCTCTGTTTCTTGTCGCTATTTTCATTCTTCTTCCCCGTATGAATTCTACCTCGTAATCATTTAGATATTGTATTCTGCAATTGCATTGGTTATTTCCACTTGTACCAGTCATTTACTTAATAATCACCCTTAGCTGTTGTGGAACAGGAGCATATGGAGCTAGAGAAACGTTACCGTGAGCTAACTGATCTTTTGGTAGGTCAAAGTCAAAATTATCCAATTGTCATTTCACTATTGACGTTCACTTCTGATGACTCATCATGTGAGTATTCATGTGTATGATTCAGTATTACAAGCAAACACAGTTGGAAACCATGGCTGGTGAAAAAGCTGCAGCTGAATTTCAATTGGAGAAGGAGATAAAGCGTATTCAGGAATCCCAAGTCTGTCTTTGGCTCTGTCTTTGTCTCTTCTCCGTTTCTCAATAATAATCCGCGAGGCTGAAAACCTGCCTTCCACTGCGGGAGAGTGATATCAGCCGCTGCTTTAAGCTGTCGGTGATAAAATCTGCCATAATCTAAAATTTCTACGTTTTACTTATCAATTTTTTGTTGAATTGAGCAGGTAGAAACAGAAAGGATCAGAGTTTCTCGCCGAGCATCGTCATCTTGGGAAGAAGACACGGACATAAAAGCACTCGAGTATGTTGCTCTTTCTCTAATTGGGCTTGTAGATCTGTTTCATGTTTTCAGCATATCCTTAAATTACGTTCCTTTTGTTTATTTCAGTTCCCATTTAGCTCATCAGAATTTCCTACCACAATTTGTATCATTGGGAGCTTACCTATAAATGAAGTGACCCAAAATATTTGGCACATGTGGCCTGAAGAATGAATTAAATCTCAAAGGTGTTCTTTTCAGGCCGGGTTTCTTTAATAGCTGACTTCGCTGAACTTCCAGTTATTTTTCTATCTTGATTATCGAAGTGGGCAATAATTTAGTGCTGCTATAAGTGAATATTTTCTTCTTCTTTTCCATTTTTGGGTAAGTGAGATTGTTACCAAAGGTTTTTGTAAGTGAGATTGCTATACGGTAATTAAACCTTTTTTTTCTATACTACAAAACCTTTTTCATCAAGTTGCATCTTGACCATAAATCCTTTTTCTTTAAGTCTTTCTTTGATCCGACATGGTGAGAAACATTCATTGTAGATCAGAATAAGACTTGCATGCATATAGCCTCATCATTTTTTGAAATTGAATTCAGAATTTAACATCTGGAAATAGTTTTTTTTTTCCCCTTTCTTTTTCTTCTTTTCTCAATAACAGTTATTACAGGCCTCTCCCCTTGCATCATCGCCATATGGTTGGGGCAAGCATACAGGTAGCCTTGGTCTTCTCTTTTGCCCTTTCGCTGCAGTCTTGCACCCTTGTTTTGTTCCTGATTCTTTGAGCTCACCTAATGCAGTTGCAGAAGGCTGCAAAACTACTAGATTCTGGAGCTGTCAGGGCCACAAGATTTCTTTGGCGGTATCCAACAGCTCGACTTCTCCTGCTTTTCTATTTGGTGAGAGCAATTTCCCATCCACAAAATTCGGCATACATTAATTTTGGAAATATCTAGTAAAATGTCTGAAATAGAGTACATGATAATCATGTTGATAACTGCAGGTATTTGTGCATCTTTTCTTGATGTATCTGCTACATCGCCTTCAGGTATGGATATGAGTCCTCCTGCAACATAGTTATATATATGAATACATATAGATACATGTTTATTTGTTTGTTTTTTTGTCTATTTTTAGGTTTAATTATAGGTCTATTTAGTGAATGCTGTCACGCAGAACACTTTATTGATCATGAGTCCGTCGGTCATTTTCTTAGAATAAACTAGCAATCACCATGATAAAAGGGCTTTATTACCCACTCTTTGATGCATACGCCTGTGACGTGCCTGTTTTCAACTTTTTTTAAAAGAGGCGTAAGGCGGTTAATATTTATAGAAATCTGGCAGTAACATATTATAGTCTACTGATGCATATTCTGTGCAATGAATATAGGAGCAAGCTGATTCTTTTGACTCGAGAGAAGTTGCAGAATCCATGGGACTTGCCAACCATACTTTGCAATGATATGTAGTTGCTTTAGGCCCTTGCATGAGCTATATTTCTGTTTGTGGCTACTACAATAGTGTTTGCTCTCTAACTAGCTGCAAGATTGTGTTCGTCCACAAATAACAAGAATCGTGAAGCATGGGAATTGGGTCATTCTGTTCATTTCCCTTGGTCGCCATCATCATCATCATCCTCGTCTGCATCGCACCGCTGTAATTGAGGAAATAGTATTCTGGTAAACATTATTGTTGGCAGAGCAAGGCAGTTTATACATGATGCAACTCTTCCTTCAAGCAGCAATGGCGATGTCGAATGCTGATGGATCCTATTTACATGTTCTTTCTATTATATGGGCACATCTGTTTTGCTTTTGATAGTGGGCAAATACTTTAAGAAGGCGTTGTTAAGTCCTAAGTTTGAATTCAAATTTCATTGCCCTAATTCCCGGCATGCTGTCTCGGGGCCGGAATGCAGTAGGGGTCTTTAAGCCTCTTTAAGTCCCACGGTTGATTCTTGAGATTCATGGGCTGTCTCGCGCTACCATGTTGCAGATACCTTTTATCCTATTAAGGTACGCCATGGGTATGACATTCTTTTGAAGGCCAATACTAACACAATAGTTTTCATGCTCGTTTTGCCGATAATATACATGTCATTGGTTTACTTGTAAATGTGATAGGAAATTCAAATTAATGAAATAAATGTGTGATTTTTTCTCAGTTCTTATTATGCTGTTGAGAGGTATAAGAAATTCAAGTATGGCTACGTGAATTTGTGAGATATATCGACCAGGCATTTGAAGAAGTTGTATAGGTGATGGCTGATCTATTCTAGTACCATCATTTGGAGGATTTGTTGTTGTTCTAGTAGTTAAATGGTTTAACGTTTTTGAAATTGTAATGCCGTGAGGCACGATAATAGGAAATTTTGTCTTGAATAAAATGGTAAGCAAATCGAGATTTCGCAAAGAAATTACACTCTTGGGGCAGTGTTCAGATAATATTTTTATGCGTTAAAACGTCGTTTTGGCACTCACGATGGGTTTTCCCTTTTCATTATTTTGGGAACAATTAGGTTAACCGCTATTCAATTAGTGGTGAATAATAGTATCGCGATGGCAAAAAGTTACAACTTATATTGGCACATTCAATTTTTCTTATAAAACCTTTTACAAATACTGGCACACTTTTTATATAGAACATATACGTTGCTAAAAATTATGACGTGGTGTAGACGTAATAAGTGGAATATCTTGAAGGGTGTGGTGAGTAAGAAAGGCAAGTTTGTCTCTTTAGTTTTTGAAGATGACATACTTGAAGAGTTTTCGATAAAAATGTTTGGATCATGAAATTCGATAGAGTTGAGTGATTATTTAATACTCCTCAGCTCAATGGTTAGTCAAGACATTCCCTTCAAGATATTACAATTTCTACTGCCGCACGACAATCTTATTGCTAGCAAGGTAAGACGGGAGAGTTTATCCATTTAGTTTTTGAAGAAGACGGTCTCCTTAAAGAATTCTCGATAAAATTAATTGAATCATCAAATTTGACGCGAGTCAAGTGATTATTCAATATTCTTTAATACTGAACCTGAAAGAGATTTTGATCATTCTATTTTAACTTGTGAAGGAATTATGTCATTTGAAATTTCTAGAAAAGCAAATCTTCCCGACCATCACCATACATTAGTATGCATCACTACCACATTGTTCAAGACCAATTATCCCCACATATTTGCATGAATCACAA